>JANKKI010000156.1:0-127727 GCA_025175665.1 Cinchona pubescens
TTGGTTTGTTAGATACACCCAAGGTCAAAATAACTAGATGGGATATCAAGCGTGAGGGTTATTGATTTGAATTAAAATAGTGAGAGAAAAATCAAATTAAATGAAATCCATATTATGTTTTGGTTTTGTTTACGCAAAAATAGCAAATTCTTATTCTATCTTTATTTACATGTTGTAAAATATGAGTAGTAATGTCAATCTGCATCCCATTTTAAATGATAATAAACTCGCTAGGCCAAAATTTCTAGACGGACAATGCAACTTGAGAATTATTCTCAAGTATGAGAAAATTGGTTATATCTTTGATTAGCCTATTCCTGATGTGCTAGAAGATGATGTTGATCAAGCAGTTTGGAATGCTTATCGTAAGTACATGGAGGACAATGATATTGTCACTTGTATCGTGTTGGCCACTATGAATTCTAAATTGTAGAAAAAGCATGAAAAGATGGATGCTTCATCTCTAATTCTTCATCTCAACGAGTTATTTGATGAAGAGTCAAAAAATGAGAAGTACGAGACCTCTAAGGAGCTCTGTCATTGTAAAATGGTAGAGGGTAGTTTTGTAGCTGTTCATGTGCTAAAGATTATCAGACTCATTAAAAAATTAGAATAATTAGGATTTGTGCAAAATCATGAGTTAAATGTTGACCTGATTTTGCAATCTCTACATAAAAGCTTTTCACAGTTCGTGATGAACTCTAACATGAATTAGTTGATCACAACTCTTTTAAAACTATTGAATATGTTTACTGCTGAGACAACTATGCACTCTTATGACACATCTAGATGTGTATAAGATTCTTCCAATAGAAAGAAAAAAAAATCCAAGATTGGTTTTAAGAAAGTCAAGTCTAGGTGAAACCAACACCTGCTATTAAAAAGGACATGCCCGAGGATACTTGCTTCCATTGGGGAAAGGATGGACATTGGCAGAGGAATTGTAAGGATTACTTGGATACCTTGGCTTAAGAGGTTTAGTGACATCTTTTACTTCAGGTATGTTTATGAATTGAAATTAATACTTCTACTTCTAAATTATATTCTTGGGCATTGGATACTGAATCTGCATCTCATATTTGTAAAAATATGTAGAGACTAAAAAGAAGTAGAATGTTGGCTAAGAGAGAAATATACCTATGCGTGAGAAATGGAGCAAGTGTTGCTATTTTAGCTTTAGGAACTTATTATCTTTCTTTGTTTAATGGTCTTGTTTTAGAAATTAAAACTATTATCTATTATTATGTTCCATCTCTTCTTAATGATTTCCAGTTTCTATTCGTGTTTAGACACCGATGGTTTTGTCATTACAACAAGCACGACACACTTGCGTTTATTCTTTTTCGTATGATGTCATTTTTTTATATATCTAGATGCTATTATTAATAGACTTTATATTCTACACTTTGAAAATCCAATTATCAATATAAATCTTAAAAGATCTGAAATTGATATGTGAAACAATAATATATTTTCTTTAGTATTGTAGACTTAGTCAATAAATGAAAAATTGTTACCAAATGCTACACAATAATAATTATTTGGGATCATTTGATTATGAATAATATGATATGTATGAATCTTATTTACTTGGTAAAATGATCAAATCACTTTTTACTGGTAAGGGTGATCTAATAAATTGTTAGGGTTAGTACATACTAATATTTGTGGTTCTATGTCAATCCATGCTAGAGGAAGTTTTTCATACTTTATTACTTTTATGGGTGACCATTCCGGATATGACTATATATACTTGGTGAAGTATAAGTCTAAAACTTTTAAAAAGTTCAAGGAATTCAGGATGAAGTTGAAAAATAACTTGATAAAAGTATAAAAATACTTCAATTTAATCGATGTGGGGAATATTTAAAGAAAGAGTTTCAAAATTATTTTAAGGAGAATGAGATTCTACCTTCATGGACTCCTCCTTATACACTACAACTAAATGGTGTATCTGAGAGACGTAATGGAACTCTATACACCATTTAGATGTATGTGATATAGTCTTGTAGCCAAATCGTTTTGGGACTATACTCTTAATACTGCCTTTCATTTACTAAACTGTGTTCCGTCAAAAGTTGTTGATACTACTTCCTATTAGATATGGTTTGGAAAGAAATATAATCTTATATTTAAAAGTTGGGGCAGTCCTACTTGTATGAAGAGGGTAGAATATGATAAAATTTAAACTAAATCAGATAAAAGCCTATATGTAGGGTATCCAAAGGAAACATATGGATACTATTTCTATAACCCTTTGAGCAAAAAGTGTTTGTTTTAAAACATGACGTTTTCTAGAAAAAAAAATTATTCTTGAAAGGACAAACGGAGTAAAATAGATGTATAAGAGACAGCATCTTTATCATACATGCATACATTCAACTAAAGCTCTTGTCTCTTTTACACATCTAGATGTGTATAAGAGACAGCTCTTATACACATCTAGTTGTGTATAGAGACTACTAGAATACGTCGTACTCTAAAGAGATTATACATTTCTTGTAAGTGAACACAAGAATGTATTAATTATTATGTGTTAATGATAAACCTACATCTTACGAAGAAGTATTATCTAATAAAGACTCTCAAAAGTAGTAACAAGTTATGAAATCTAAGATGGATTTGATGTATGATAATAAAGTTTGGACCTTAGTCGATCAATCTGAAGGGATTAAAGCCATAAGGTACAAGTGGATCTTTAAGATAAAGACTAATATAGATGGTAATATGATTACCTATAAGGCACGATTGGTGGTAAAGAATTATACACAAAGACAAGGAGTTAATTTTGATGAAACTTTCTCACCAATTGTAACGTTGAAATCCATTCAGATTTTACTTGCTAGAACTGTATATTATGATTATGAGATTTGACAAATGGATCGACTAAGGTCCAAACTTTAATGAAAATCACAGGAAGAGGTTTCATAACTTGTTACTACTTTTGAGAGTCTTTATTAGATCTAAAACAGTTATGAACACTATCTAGATGTGTTTATAGACTACAGCAAGTTTCTAGGAGTTTGAACATCTATTTTGATGAAACTTAATCAAAGAGTTTGATTTTATCAAAAATGAGGATGAACCTTATGCATACAAGAAGGTTAGTAGCAGTGCTATTGTATTCTTGATACTTTATATGGATGACAGATTGTTTAAAGAAAATGACATACCTATGCTTCAAAATGTAAAGGCATAGTTGTCCAAGAATTTTTACATGAAAGATTTAAGAGAAGTGACCTACAACTTAGAAATGAGGATCTATAGAGATAGATCTAAGAGATTGCTTGGTCTTACTCAATCAGCGTACATAAACAAGATACAAAGGAGGTTTAGTGTGGATAAGTCAAAGATGGGTTACTTACCTATGTCTCATGGTGTGCACCTTTCTAAATACATTTTCCTGAGACAGATGTCGAAAAAAGATAGTATGAAAAAAAATCCGATATGTGTCGGTTATAGATTCTATAATGTATGCTATGTTATGTGCTAGACCTGATGTCTCCTATGCTCTAAATTTTACGAGCAGGTTTCAATCTGACCTAGGAGTGGCCATCATTAATTTATCTAATTTTGCTATCAAAAGCCCTAAGTAATCCTGGCAAAAATCTTCCAAATAAGATACCGCAGTTGATTTTACAACAGAAGTTGAATATATTGTAGTTTCAAAAGCAGCAAAAGAAGCGATTTGGATCAAGAAGTTTGATGATGAACTTGGAGTAGTTCCCTCTATTAATGATCCTATACTCTTGTATTGCGATAACAATGGAGTTATTGCAAAACCGAAAAAACCCAAGTCTCATCAGCAATCTAAATATGTGTTACAGCACTGGAAATCATTGATACAAATGAAGTAAAGATAGAGAAATCCCCGTTGATAATAATCATTACTGATTCGTTTACTAAAGTTTTGTCCCATCAAAAATATAAGAGTCATGTTAACTCATTCGATCTTAAGCACATAAATAATTGGCTTTAGTACAACTGAGAGTTTGTTAGTATATGCCCCAAAACCAATATGTTGTAGAGACAAATTATACTTTTATATTTATACATAGTTTATATTATGGTATTCTTTATCTATTTAATTTGATAAAGTCCTTTGAACAATATATATATATATATCATAAAGAATTATGATGGTGAGATTCTCTATGTAATTATATTTTATTTATAAATATCCCTAATCGTACTATTTGACACGACTAGATTAGCACATAATTGTATATGGATATTTATTGAGAATAAGTACATCGGATTGATCAGTTTAGAGTATTCTTCATGGATTATTATTCAAATTTCAGTGGATTAATCTCTTTGTGATAATAGTGTAATTATCCTTGGACTTGAGGTTATGAATTTATCTTGATTATGGATTACTATATCAATTTTATCATATTCTACCCTCTTCATCAAGTAGTACCTGTCTCTAATAACAGTGTTTTAAATTTTATTAGAGTGAGATATACTTTGAAAAGAAATAAACTTATTAGTTACAATAATATTTGGCATTATATTTATATTCTTGAACTAATCAGAATATAGCATGGCATAAGGATAATAATTATATGGTAACTAAATCACTGATTGGTGAAGTCGAATCACTTAACATATCTCAACACTTAGGTGATCATGATACTTTGTTAGAAGCCAATCTTGATTTATAAATGCAAATTAATTAATTAGTGAATTAATGATAAATTAAAGTCGTTTAATTTATCTAATCTAAATTATTTTAGGATTATATTTCAAGACAGCTTGTTTTTATATGTGTCTGTGTATATATGCCAATCCCCCATGCAAGTTCAACCGTGAAAAACAAGCTAATCACGTTAGAAGAGTTCAAAACGCGAGAAGTAAAATCTTTCGCAGGAAACATTATGAAAAAATATGTTTGAGGAGGTAGCACCCTGCGGCTTGACTCAATTAATCTTGTAAAGATCTTGAATTAATTATCTATGTGAATACCATTAAAGGTCGGGCATTTGTGCCTGCTTGTGGATCCCTCATCCTGCTTAGTCCTTAGACTATGAAATTATAGACAGTACCTTCGATTTTCCACAGCTAATACTTTGTACCTTCAATTCTCTAATTTATTTCACTTTAATTTAATTTTTAATACTGTTTCCAAAATTAATGAAATCTTTACACATGTACATTATGTTCAGCAGGATGTAAAAAACATTAAAAAAAACTTATGATTTTGTAACGACGCGGCAAATTAAGGACCAAATTGACTAAAAATATTTAGTTGAGAGATTAAAGTGAAATAAAATGATAATTGAAGGTATCTTTTGTCAATAGAGAAAAAGGTAAATGACTATTTAAATGATTTAGTCTTGGAGTATCTGAATTACATGAATTTTGAGTATGTGTTGATATAACATTCAGGGAAAAAGATTATTGTGGTCAGTTATCTTTGAAGTATAACCAATTTGGTCCCTTATGTATCATGGCAAACCACTTTAGTTCCTCAACTTTTAAAATTTTTGCCAATGTAGGGCTTTTGATTGCAAAATTAGATAAATTAATGTCTCTTGAAAGCCACATGAACATGTGGACTTCAAGCACAAATGGCTGGAAGTTAAAATATGAAAATAACGATATTTTCTTCATTAGTTTATGTCAATGAAGATTGTACTTGAAGAAAATTGGACAAAATTAAGGTTAGGAAGACAAATATTGGAGATAATAAGGAATGACACTTTTTAATCTCAAGTTCTTTATTATTTGTATATTATTAGTCACATGATTTTTATATTACTTTTACCGTTAATTTATTTAACTTTTTCCGTTAATAGTCTTACATTGGCTGATAATTTAGAAAATGTGGGACTAATTAAATTGGCTTGTTTTGACATACAAAGGACTAAATTAGAACACACCCCAAAGATAAATGACTAAAATAGTCTTTTTCCTAAATTTTAAGGTAGGTTATTAATTACACTTTACTGCTTTAATGTGATAGTGTCACTATCACCCATAATGCTATTTTTTAGGCACTCAAGTCCTTTCTTGAATCCAACTTAGTATTCATGCTCATTTTGACAAAAATACTTTTATAACTTTATCTAAATAAAAGACTATCTTATTTCAAAACTCATTCTTTCCTTTCTCTTCTCAATTTTACTTGATTTATTTTTTCCCGATCTCTTTCATTTTGTTGACATGATTCAAAAATTTCTTATCTTTCATCACCATGTCTCAAAATTCATCAAACTCTGTTGAACTTACATAGAGAATCTCACCAAAATAAGATAAAAATAAATATTAAAGAGGTAAAATAAAATTGAAGATGTATCAGGGAAGGTTAGACAAAAAAATTCTGAATTGCATTTGTAATTTTGAATAGTTTAAGATAATTCTGAAAAGGGTTAATTACACTTTACCTCCTTAAACTTTAGTGTCACTAACATTTTAGTTCCTAACGTTATCTTTTGAGCACTAAACCCATTTTGACTAACAAATAACACTAACAAAGGTCGAAATACTTTAGATTAGATTAATTCAAGCTAACGTGATTAATTTCAATTTATCCACATAAACTTGACTAATTACTAACACTTTAGTCTTATAACATTATTTTTTTTGTATTTAGCCTCTTCGCTTATAACCTTATACCAGTTCAACATTTTCACCATTCTATCACTATTTAATTTTATTATTTTATACTGTTGCCTCTATTTAATCTAAATTCCTTCAATAACTATGAAAAGTTCTTGTATGTTCGATTCACGGTCTTACCTGTGGGATGCGTGGTTAAAATAAGAGTTACATGCTCATTTTCTTATATTATTATACATCATTTATAAGTATTATGTGTATCCTATGTAAATTGCAAGTTACACAAGTACGGCTATTCAAACAAAAAAAGTCTAGTAAATACGTTGAATTAAATTTCTAGGCATTTGTACATATTTAATTTTATATTAATTCAAATTTTATATAGGAAACACATATTCATAAAACCAAAATAAACAAAACAAAGAGATTAAAATAAATAGTATTACAATTGTCAAGTATGTAATAAGTGTAATCGAAGGACTTTATTGTCAAAAACAATATTACGGACTAAAGTGTTAGTTTTTTTAAATTTTAAGTGGTAAAGTGTAATCAAACAAAAAAATAAAAGGAATAAAATAGAATAGGGATAAAATGGTCAAAACATTAAATTGTAATAACGGAAGGGGTAAAGTGCTCAAAAGATAACATTGAGGACTAAAGTATTAGTGCTATTAAAGTTTAAAGAGGTACAATGTAATTAACCCTTTTGAAAATTTGGAAGTTAAATAAACTCTGAATTGAAAAAAATTGTTTTATATTTGTTACAGGCACATATTTCAATTAATCCTATTAGTAGATTCGTTATAAAGAGAAGTTGCATTGAAAACAAACTTTTCAACTAAGGTTAATAATGACTTTTCAATTTTTAATGATCAAATTGTTGAGATAAACTAACAGAAGGACAAAGTGAGAAAAATAAAATTATGGATTATAGTGGAAAACACTGAAACTTTAAGGGTTTAATGTATTTAACGAAAATAAAGCCGCAGGGTGCTACATATATACCTTGCATGGAACCACTGTCCCCCTAACGAATCTACTAATAGGATTAATTGCAATATGTGCCTTTGAACTAATATAAATTAGCACTTTGCCCCCTAAACAATATATATTAACTTAAACACATTAGTACATTATACTATCAATTTGTGCCACATTATACAAATTGATAAAAAATTAATACATTTTTTTGGTTCCATTTGAATGAAAATATTTAGTACTTGTAATTTACATCTATTTATTGAAATATTTCTTATTCATCTACTAGTATTAAAATTTTAAATTCAAAAATACCATTGAAATTCACAAATTTTCAATCAATTTAAGCAATCTCCTATATATTCATAGTATTAGCCTAGGTAGTTATATGATAGCTAATACTACTCTGTAGTTTATACACAGCTAGATGTGTATATTGTACAGTTTTTAATCCTTACAGTATATGCACATCTTACTCTTTCTTGAGAATAAGAGACAGACTAATAAAAAAAATTCATTTCTACTTCATCACCACGTTAGACATTGTAAGATGTGCATATATTAGTAAGGATTAAAAACAGTACAATTTTCACTTTCGAGCTATTTACACCTTAAATTAATAAATTACATCAATATTCAAACTTGACAATTATTTTAAAACGGACGGAATATATCAAATGGGCGACACATCCTATTCTGTCGAATCTTAAATGCAAACTAAAGAGATGGCTACGGATATTTGCAATTAGGTACTTGGCCCGTCTATCGTCCAAAACAGATCTTGTTGGGCTGAAATATTCACGAGTCCGAAATGGGCCTGAACACACAAACACTATGAAACATTGCGAGGTCAATCTTTTATATGAAAGAATTCCTGTCTATTATAATTAATAAATTAAATTAGAAGGTGGAGTATTGCAGAACGAGAGGTTAAGGGAAAATGAGAAGAGAGAACCTGAAAAAGGAGCTTTAAAGACAATATAGACAAAACTTATACGTACTATTTTGTTAGTTTTTCTTTGGCAATGATTTTGACACTCCACATTAAATTGCACACACTCAATTCCCAATTTTTTTTATTAAAAAAATGACATAAATAAAAACTCATTACATGTTGGTTGCAAACTTTACTTATATATTTGGTTCTGCCAAAGGAAGTATTTTTATCTTCCCATACGGTTTCATAAATATTCACATTCTCTCTCTCTCCTAGTGGATGCTAAGTTCATAATATATATATATATATATATATATATATATATACTGTCTCTTATACACATCTAGATGTGCAATAATATTTCTCCATGAGTTTCGAAAATATATTATTTTTCTTGATTTTTTTTAAAAATTTTAATAACTCCCTTTAAAAAAATTTAGACTTTACCACATAAAATTTTAATATTATTGTATAAAAATCTGAAAATACATGTATATATAGTTTTTGCCCTCCCAAAATTCAATTCTAGATCCGACTCAAACCAGAACAATTATTTTTCATGTTTAGTAGTTATTCCTGTACCAGGAATAAAGAATTTCTATGTGGAGTAAATCATCTAGAAATCCGAAAATAATAGCCCCCTATTTTGCAGAAACTACCAAAAAATGGGTTTCCTACTCCACATACAAAACTCTCATTAGTTTAGGAGCAACTACTAAATATGTCAAATAGTTGCTCCAATTCAAAATAAAACTTCTTTTATCTTTTTGAGAATCTGACATACAATACTGGATCCATTTGTATTGGAAATAATGTGGTATTATTTGGAAAATAGTATTCAGTCAAATTTTTTTTATAGTTTTTAAAAAAATAGTACTTAATGACTTTAAAATTAATGGGTTATCTGTTTGAATTTGAAATAATATTCAAAATATTTTTTGGATAGCAAATAATAAAGAGCAAAATGCATAAATGGTCAACAAACTATTAGTTCGTTGCATACACGAACACTAAATTATTTATTTTGTAAATATGGTCACTGAACTATCTTAATTGTGTGTCTGGATTACTAAACTATGTATTTTACAAATTGAGTCATTAAATTACCTTAAATGTGTATTTTTTCTATTTCTATGGTGACTGCATAGTCATATTTAAGGTAATTTGATAACCAAATTTGTAATGAAGTGACTCCAAATACACATTTAAAATAGTTTAGTGATCACATTTGTAAAATAAATAATTCAGTAATTTTATATGCAATAACTTAATAATTTCGTAATCATTCATGCATTTTACTCAATAATGAATAGCTATTACATGGAATAATCATTTTGTTATAAAATAATATTCCAAAAGTAATTTTTTAAATCAGTAGACATTCAATCTGTTTAGTATATTAAGAAGACGATATTCATTCCGCCTTGTGTTTTGATGTGAGATTGCAAGCGTTCGGAGAGCCGAATGTATTTTAAATTTCCAAACTTGAGTTTCCTAACACTACCCGACTTCTCGGATCTGTGTTCGAAGGTTCGTTGAAAGAGAACGGCACGCCGAATTCATCTCCACTGTACGTTGTCCAACTAATTTTTCCAGCTTAAACGTTCTTTCTTCCCATTTATATAAACAATTAAATTAACATAGACATCGGTTAATTGGTTGGTTAAATTGTTTAATTCTCTGATAAAACAATTTTAATTGAAGGTTGAATTGGGAAAAAAAAAAAAAAAGGGTTCAGGAACTCCTAATTTGATGGATGGGAAGAAATAATTAGTGAAGAATTTTGAGAGTGTAAATTAATAATGAATAAGATAAAATATGAATATTACTAAATTTTATTATTTGATAAATAATTTCCTATGACCAAATTAAACACACTTTTCTTAACCAAATAATATTTGAAAATTCAATTTTTTTTTTTTAATCGAACTACACTCTGATAGATATTTGTAATTTTTTTTTATTGTCAGATTCTCCAAAGACATTTACCCAATCCTCGCTTGCTGTAAAGATGTACGTTGGTGAAGCCAAGACTAATTTTAATTTATTCTAATTCAAAAGCAGTCTGACCAAATCGTAGGTCAGGCCTCATGATCATGAACTATAACAAGATTACATTGAATATGGAGGATCTTACCCAGTTGTCGATTCGAAATTGAATTTGCAGTCGACCTAGTTAGACTAGCATTGGCAAGTACTGTTGATTACATTTGAAGAAGTAGAAATGAAGATATTTATCAGTAAAGAAAATTTGTCGTCGTCAAGCGGATTTTCTTGAACAGATTCTAAGAGTCACAATCAGTTGGAGGAAAATTGGAAGAGTTGAAAATAATTGAAGGGCTGTGTTGGAATGAGGAATTACCCATAAGATTTTTGTAATCACAGAATATAGGAGTTGACTCTTAATTTGTTGTTTTGTTCTTTATAGATATAAGAGTTGAGAGTCTTTTTTTTTTTTGGTGGTAAAACTTGCCTTTCAGTATAAATAGAAAGTTCATTCTTTGCCAAAGAAAAAACATACTGGCTATTTTGTAATGTCATTCCGTCCAGCCAATGAAATTAAACTGAACAGTCAACTCGACCTTTTTGTTTTGTCAAACCCTTCCTCCAATTTTACAGCAGGTACGCAATGTAACAACTCTATTCCTATCGGTTTTTTTTTTTTTTTTCAAAAAAAAGAGACTTAATTACACTTTGTCATCGTTAATCGAGGTCAGTTGTAAATTGACCCATGTGTTTATTTTATCTATATATTTTTCTTAAGGAAAATACTTAGGTAGACTCGATTTTTTGTCCCACCTGTAGATCCTGTGATCAGAATTAAATCTTAAAAAATCTTACTTATATCAACTGATGTCATAGATTTTCTTAAGTTTAATCCACATTACAGAGTCTACAAGTGAAGTAAAAAATCGGATCTATTTAAATATTTGTCTTTTCTCAAAGCTTAGCGTAATTAAAATATCTATTTAAATGCCATAATTTCCGTCAAATAAGTAGTAAAATGCTATAATTTCCGTCAAAGTTTCAGTTACAATTTGCCCCCTAAAAGTAAGGTGAGTTGCACTTTGGTACTCTAACATATTATAAGTAATTTTCCCTTCAAAATTAATGGTGGTTAATTTTTCCATCTATAACATTATTACAGCATGACCTATTCTTTTTCTATTTTCATATTTTTCTTGTTTTGTGCAATTTTTTTAGCCACCGCTTCTCCTTCATGTCCTAAATCTGTCTTATATTTTGTATATTTAAAACTAGTTTTAGATTATTACTATACCGCAATTTTTATTTTCATTTTTAATACATATTTATAATATGCATTGACATGTTCTAATTTAATTAACATTGTTAATTCTGGTTAAAAATATGTTCTTTTAAAAATGAATGATGCTAATAGTTATGAACTAAAATTCTTCTCTTCAATTTCTTCTAATAAACTAAATTTTTTTCCTAAATTTTTTTTCTTTCTTCTAGATGGCATGATTGAGTGACTTGATCAACTTAAGTTTATATAAAATATATGTTGATTGTATTTCAAAGCATTACATTTACTCAAATAATATGGTTTTTTAAATACAAAGTGATAAATAAAATACTTTATTTCAAATGATATGATTTTTTTTAAAGTCAAATTAAGAAAACCAAAAGAATGTGATCAGATAAATAAAATACTTTATTCTAGATGTAAAAATAAAAATGACGGAATAAGTATGATATGACATGTCAAAAAGGGATATGAATAAGAAAAACATAACATAACAAATTAATTCATGCACTTAATATTGAAGGATAAAATAGTCTTTTGTAAATGGCAGATGAAAAATATAATTAGTTTTGAAAGATAAGTTGCTTGTAAAATGAAATCAAGATTTAATCAACTAATATAAGAAAAGGCTTGTAAATATACAACTTATCCTAATTTTAGGGTGGTAAAAGCATTATTAAAAAATTATTTCACAATTATGATATTTCGCCACTCCATTTAGATAGAAAATTTGACCTTGTTAAGCCTTGAATTGCAATGTGAAGATAAAATGAACATATGGAACAATTTACAACTGATACCTATTACACGTTCTGTATAATTAATCCAAAAAATAAATCTATTATTATCTTTTAGAGTGATTCAATTATACATTACCATCCGTCATTTCTTGATTTCCTTGCTTTTTCATCACAGATTCTAATGAATTTTCTTCACGGTGATTTTTATTTACATGTCATGATCAAAGTTACAAGCAAAACACCATTGTTTAGTTTTACAGGTAAATTAAAGTATTATTTTTCTAATATCGGTGAAATTTCCAATTAGTCAAACCATTTTGCTCACACCACGTATGGTATATCGGGTATATAAATGCTCACACTACATTGTCTAATCATTTTGCGAATGTTCCCATAGAGGAAGGTCATTATGAGACATATGAGCATAGTTATTGAATTCGGCCTAGATCGGCGGTTTAATTACACATTCGGTGTATAAGAGACACTTCTTCAATGTAATCAACAGTACTTGCCAATGGAAAGAACCCGTCGGTTCGTGCAACCACTCGGCTCAACCAAGAACAGGAAACCCAGTGTTTCTCAAACCCTGTCTCTTATTTCTTAGAGGAAAATAAGATATAGTAATTGTCAAATTTTGAACCAATCAATTATTTTCAACCTGTCTCTTATACACATGCATATGAGTGTTAGTCTGTCCCTAACTATTTAGGTCAGTGAAATCGCCTCAAGATGCTTAGTTCCTCAATCAGGGTTTACTTTTATTTGGATTGCTTGCCAACGACTTATTTCTTTCTATTTCTATTTGACGATGTCTAGGACAACTATTTGAGTTTGGTGGCTTGGCACTTGATAATTGTTGAATTAATGTATTTTAATTTTGTTTTATTATTGTTTTGGTGATTTAGATCTCTGAATATTGATGGGCCATATTATGTCTCAATATTAGAGCGTGACATTAGATCTATTAAAATCTACAAGGGATCTTCATGGATTTTCTAAAGGTTCGTGTTTCCGTCTATTGATTATATTTGAAAGATAAGTTATTCCTTGATAAGGGAAACCAAGCACGAGTCTCGACTAATTTCAAATCATGGGCAAAGAAAAGAGAGATAGAGGAAGTATTACTAATTTCACATCATAGGCAAAGAGGAGGGATGGAAGGGTAAACCTCCCTTTCCTTAAATTTTAAAATATTTATAATTTACCCTTAAAATTATGAGATATTTTATTATAGGGTTAATTACAATTACCTCCCTCATATTTGACCAAATTACCAAATAAACCCTAAAGTTTGACAATATTATAAATACCCCCTTAGAATTCACAAATTTATAACAAAAAACCCTTTTGCATTTGTTAGTCAACAAACGTTGACTATTCATTCTGTTAAAAATTAGGAGTGTAAGACTCAAAATACCCTTTTATACATTGTTCTTTCTATCCCAAAAACCAAACTCCCAGACCAACAAAACAAACTACACCATCACTATCATTCAGCCCCGCCCCACGATCGCCATCCAGCACCATACCACCACAAATCTTCTTTATTAGTCTTCTTCTAACCATGTAACAGCTTTTGCTACATGTCCAATTATTTATACATCATTAGATGTTATAAGAGACATTAAAATCACTTAAAGAAAAAAACCGGACTACATACCTCATATTCAAATCCAAACGATTTATACCTAAAACAAATTACCCAAATAACCATTCTAATCCAAATGACCCTCAGGTTCCTCCCTACCCATAGGCAAATTGTCATGTTTTAGTACTCAAAAGGCAAATCTGATTGATGATTCTCTCACGTTTTTCTGTTTCACTACTTGAAAGGATTGGGTCCAAATGAATGATTTCGAGGATTTCTTTATTTCCTCACTGGTTTTGTCTTATTTTGTATGTTTTATGAGTGTTTGATGGGCCTAAGTGTGAAACAACAGCGTGAATATATGGTTGTGTGTGACTGTTGTGGGCTTCGTATGACAACAAGGGAAGATGCGGGTGTAGGTTGTCAAAGACAGGATTGTGAGGAGGAGGTGAGAATGGGGTTGTGTTACGACCAATGATGGAGGAGGTGCAACCTGAAGTTGGTTTCCGGCAAGTGGAAGTTTTATGGAGGAAAGAGGTATTGGTAGTGGAAGGTGGGGTTTTGGGTGGGGAGAATGGTGTTGGGACGGGGACAGATGGATGAGAGGGAGGGTACTGGGACAGAGGTAAATGAGGAGAGATTGAAGTTTTGGCTGGAGATGGGGTATTGGAACTGTCTTTTATGGAGAAAAGGGAAGGCTGTGCGGTGTGCAATGGAGTTGAGGTGGAGGGAAGATAAGGAATTTGGGGACAATTTGGTCAGGTCTGACTTGATTGAAATTTGTGCATAATTCGGCCTTTTTGTATTTTCTATTTTTTGGGTTAACAGATTTGACTTTAAAGGGATTGTTTGTAAAATTTCCAAACCTCAGGGTTTATTTAGTAATTTGGTCAAATCTGAAGGGAGGTAAATGTAATTAACCCTTTATTACAACTCTTTTTTTGCCCCTTCCCCTCTCCCCCCTTAACTTTTGTTACAAATTCCTTTTCTTCCCTCCACCTCAACTCTTTTTGCACCTGTCTTTTGTCTCACATTCGCGCTACTCTCATCACATAACTTAACGAATCACAAGATACTCTACTAAAACTAGTTTTTTTAGAATATTGATAATTCATTAGGTAGTGTAACAAGAAATGATACAGAATGTAGGACAGAAGATTTTGTGCCTCTTTTTCCACGTTTTATTTATATTTCTACTTTCCTTTAAAAAGAGGCATAAGTTATAATATACAAACTAAACTCGTGATTAACTTCCAAAGAGAATCAATTTTTTATGAAGCTTTAAAATATTTATTTTTTAACATTTTCTCTAATAAAGTGAGTATTAAAATATCCAAGTTATGCATATAATCAACTCTTATACACATCTAGGAGGATTCAAATTATTAAGACAGGTATTAATTTATATTTACTAACCTTATTTTGGTTAAATGTAACTTTGCAAGTATTTTCTCCAAATGAGAACTTGGAAATTTTAATTAGCTTAAATAATTCCAATGCCTCCAAAAAGTTTTGTAATTAAGAAAATTCTTCTTTCTTATGGTAGAATCAACGTTAGTATATTAAATTGTGCTATGACTATGTAAAGATATCACTACTCTTTAAAAAAATGATAGAATTCATGACAAATTGAGAATCAACATCTACCTAATTTGTGACATGTCCAATTAACTTTAGACATCATGTGGGATGGTGAATATTAAGGTAGAAAGATTGTAAAATAAATTCTCTTCGTACTTGTTTGAAGCCTACTTAACATGCTTAACTTGAGTAAGATAGTAAGGCTCAATCCTAATCCACTATTTTTATCGACCTGTCAATGACTTTAAATTCATAATATTCAATTAAAACCCACTATTTTAATGTCGCATTCAAATTACTGTACCTATATTATTTTCTAGATCCTAAATCTAAATACTGGCTATGCCATTGTTTCCTATTAGCCAATAGACGGAGCCTTTTCTACATTGGACCTATCCCAGAAAATTATCCCAATTAGGTCTAGGGCTAAAAGTGAACAAAACTACTCGATGATCGAATTGAACTCGACTCGTTAAAAAATCATTCAGGATTGGTTTGTCAGTAATCAAACTAAATTTCAACAAATTTTAGTTTTTGTTAATTTTTATGGCTCGAATTCAACTCGATAAACTAAAAACTTTAAATTAATATGGAAAAAAACTACTTGAGTTTGGCTCGATAAAAGTTTGTTTAATTTCGATTTAAAAGATAAAGAAGTCAAAATTGAACAAAATAATGACAAATAAAAATAATCAAACAAACTTAGATATAGTGTTCAGAAATTGTTTATAAAATTAGTTTTGAACTTGTTCGTCGAACGAGAATAAGTTGAGATGTTCTTTATATTTTAAGGTTTCATACAATAAATGGCTAAACCCTTCCCCTCCCCCAACCAACCCACCCAAATGATTACAAAAAAAATGTCAAAATTAGATTAAAATTAGTTAGATCGTCAATTTTATGGTCGCATTCCAGAAATCTCCCCAAAAAATAAAATGTAATCACCAAAGCTTGGTATTAGGGAGAAAGTTATCTCAGCAAATTGGTCAAAATATGAATACCAACACAATTTCTAAAAGATGACACTATCCTAAACCAAACACATCGACAGGGGAGAGACACATTTGAAATTTTGATTTTTGGAACTTTTTTAATTCTTGGAGTAGGAGATCTTGTATAATGAAAATAAAAGTTTCAAGTCCAAGTACTTAAAACATCGTGAATGAATGGGGTAGACAGAGAATATCTAGTTTGAAAATTCTGTCAATGATCCTGTTCATTTGAATTAAGGATCCATTCTCCTAAATTACAATATGTTAAAGGTCTACATGAACTACAATCTTAAATATCTGCAAGATAACTCCACCCATGCCTTCATCGCTCAAAAGCCTGCAAAACAGGTATTATAGTGTCAACAACTTCATTGAAATTACGAAGTTCAGTTATGGTATGGAAATTTTTGATTCGACAACCATTAAACATGAAAATTAACCTACCTTAAACGAAATATTCAAGAGGTGAATAATGAATATGATTGCATTAGAAAAGCGTAACAGTGACAAAACAACTACTGGTTGAGTGACCAATGCAAAATCTGCAAGGACTCGCAGAAAAGCCAAAAAAGTCACCCAAAAAAAAAAAAAAAAAACTCATTCATAGACCAACAAAAAAAGGATGAAAAAGGAATATATTGATAAGACGTGTTCTACTGCTAGTAAACAAAGAAATATTTCTAAAGCATAACACCAGTAGTACTAATCATATATTAGTGAGCGTTCACATCCAATAAGGACGAATACCCTTAATGAGATGTACCATTGTTCATAACATCTTCGTATTTTCCATTTAGCTGTATTTGAGTCTATTAACTTAGCAGGTGTTTGGTATACAATCGAGAATCAGAATCGAAAAGAGAATTACTCAAATTACAAGTAAAAATAAAAATAGATATTTTTTAATATTTTCATTTATATAGAACGATTTTAATAGTGATTAACCAAATAATATTTATGAATATCATTAAAATTGATTCCCTTTCCTTCTCTTTATACCTATAAACCAAACACCATCTTAATAAGAAAATCAGATTGATTAAACACATTCAAGAATCAGGTTGGTCAATATAGATTAGTATGGGCGAAGTAATTTGAATCCTCCAATAAGAAATTGGTTTAATGAATAATTCAACACTCAAGTTAGTAGGTAAACTGTCTCTTAGTAAATCTAATCTGTTAGATACTAAAAATTCAATGTGATACAATCACATGGTCCCAGACAGTTACTTTACTTTTTATAAACATTGACTTGAATCTTAGATTTTGTTCAATTTAGTCGTGTATTCCACTTGTCAAATTTTTTTTTTAGTTAGTATATTATAGTAATTAAAAATTAGAGTAAAAAAAAAAAAAAGAGAATAACAAATAAATTAACTATAATATATGGAACTTTTTCCAGTAAAGGATACGTTTACAACATCATGTACTCTTCCGAGCCAAAATGCGACTTTGCCTTCCCTTGCAAAATGTTCTTCAATTTCATAATACCCCTCTGCATGATTTCAAATTCAAGAAAGGATACAATTCATCTATATAATTGTCATATCTTAAGAATCTCTTAACTACAATATGCAACTAAATAAAATCAAAACCACATCTAAAACGGAAAAACAAAAATATGTTGCTGGGGAGAAAAAATCATGAGAGAACCCGTTAAAAGAGGCACAATACATAAATTGGAACCCAACCTCGACCTAAAAGTTCAAACCAGTACGTATTAGGTCCAACTTATATATTAAGTACCCTTTATTCATTTCTCAAACCAATGTGCCAGAAGAATAATTTAAACATACCTATGAACCCAACAATCTCTCCCCTTCATTGGCATACTCCCACATTAAAACTAACCTTCTTATAAAGCCCACCTTAATACTCTGCGCAAAGACAAATAATTCATCAACCAATTCATGAACTCAATTTTCTTAAATTTCACTTCCACTATAAACAAACTGGACTCCAACCAAACCCCTGGCCCAAAGTCCACGGACGCATTCTTTTTAACTCGATGACACAACTCTAAGACGAGAACGATTACGGCCCAATCCCAAGAAGAGAATATTTACCAATTTAACAAGGAGACGACACGGTTACTTGTAAATGAGTAAACCCAGACTCGTATCCAGAAACTCTGATATCATTATTAAGGAGAAAAAAACATGAGAGATCCCGTCAAAAGAGGCCCAATACATAAGTTGGAACCTAACCTCAACCTAAAAGTTTAAACCAGTAGGTCTTGAACCCAACTTATATATTAAGTACCCTTTATTCATCTCTTAAACTAATATGGACAATATAATTTAAACTTACCCATGAACCCAACAATCTCCCCTTTCATAGCCATACTCCCATATTAAAACAAACCTTCTCACTATGCCCATCTTAATAATCCACGCAAGTCCAAATTCTTCATCAACCAATTCATGAACCCACTCAATATTTTTTACGGACTCTTTTGTGATTTTTTTCTCCTCAACATATGCATATTTAACTGGTAAGAACATACATACAAATCACTTTTAGGAGTTCACATTTATATGGTCCAAAGCTTGGTAAGATCATATATACAATCTAATTTTAGAAGTTCACCTTCATATAGTCCAAGAGGGAAAAATGAAATTTTTGTCCATCTTGTTTAGGGTATTTATTAAACTTCTCCAAAATTTCGGATAAAACAAATTTAGTCCCCAATATTCTGAAATTTGAAAAAAGATAGGACAATTAATGGAAAACTAAAATTTTTAACAAAAAATGGTCATCTGCATGTCACATGGCCATTATGTTTAAAAAAGATAATTTAAAATGACAAATGTTAAAAGAATTTTACAAAACTAGTCTCCAAAATTTGTCAGAAATGCAAAATTGGTCCCCAAAGGAAAAAAACTAATAAAATTTTCTTTTAATACAAAAATTCTAAAAATTTCAGTGTCAAAGCAACCCGTACCATCGGGGATTTGAAGAGGCAGGAAAGAATTTGTGAATATTACAAATAATATCAACTAACTAATTATCACATCCAATAATTGTTACGTGTAACAAAGTTAGGTTAGCTGTTTATATGAATAATTAGATGTCTCTTATAATTTTCTCTACTTAATGTTTGAACTATCTCACTGCAAATATCAAATATAAACTTCTTATGACAGAATCTTCAGGTCTATAATGTAGACATGTTTAATTAGTTTCTAAATAAAATGTTTTACAGTATTATAACTTGATAAACATTTGTCATTAGTATTATTATCGTTATTTTATTACAAGAAATGTAACATTAATCTTACTATATATAAAGGCTAAGTTAAACTTGCTGACATGGCATGTCAATTTTTATTTAATGTCTACCCTATTTTGCCCTCACCAAAATGTATTATTTTTTAATAGTTTTTGCATGTGTGTGGGATGGGAGATAATTGATATTTACTTCAATTTTATGGGCAAATTAGGATCGGATAAGAGAATAGTATTTTTTATTTACGATAAGATTTGTAGGAGTTGATAACAATCACTACATGATATCACACTGTATTTCCACCCAAATTTTGCTTGATATACTGAAAAGATGCTTCCTTCAAATTGTAGACATTAATTAAAAGTTACTTCAACCCAAATTGCCAAAAGTGTTTTTTTTTAACCATTAATGAATTGAGAGCACAAAACAACTTCACCTAATTGTTTAACTCTATAAACAAGTAGATACCCAATTCTAACTCAATTAAATACTGAAAATTAACCTTGGAAATATATGTTGGTCCCAAAGCAACCTAAGAGGGGTGTGAATTAGGTTTCTTAAAATTAATTTACAAATAATGTTCAGTTCAAATTTCTTACACCAGAGCAACTTACAAATAAGAAGATAAAAAATATAACAATTAATTATAAAATGAATGGAATAAATTAAGAGAGTGATTAAACAAACAGCACATCCAAACAAGCTAACTTGGAGTAATAATCCACTACAATGCTCCTTTCAAATTTGGTGAGCCAATAATCTTCAAGTGTACACAAAGTAGGATCATCCTTGCTCACACTACTTTTCTTTAGTTGAATTAAGGATTTTACACTAAACCTCACTTTTGTACAAGATTATCACTCCACTCAATATTTTGAATAGCACTCTTAAGTTCACACAAAAATAATATCACTGAAGAGCTAATTTGCACTCAAATTGCCTTTCTTTTTGCTTGTATTCAATGTGTAAGATTTTTTTATAATACAGAAGGGTTGGTATTTATAGGTGCAATAAATCAGCTCCCAACCACCTCATAACTGCTAGATAATAAATGCTGAAAAACTAGCCGTTATTGGTTTCAGACGTCCGATGTTATTTTTGAGCGTCCGATCAATCGTCGAACAATCTGAATTATCAGGGAATTGAGGATGCCATTCGGACGGCCGAGCTTGTATCCGTTCCTTCGTCCAAACAAGGTATGTTGAAGACTTCAAACATCGGACGGAGTAGTGTATCCGAAAGGTTTGGTGCTTAACTGGGGATGCTTTTCTTTCGGACAGTTAGCCTCGTCCGATATAATCTTTTTCGGATAGTTAGATGTATCCGTTGCAGGTGCCTCAAAATTTTGCCTCTACCTTGGCCTTTCGAACAGTGAATGGCGTTCGAGATGAATTCGTTCGGACGAACTTGTGTGTTTGAGGTATATAATGCTGTTCAGACGGTGTACTTCGTTCGAAAGCTTTGCTAAGAGCAAATATACTAGCAACCTGCACTGCTCAAGTTAAGTAGTTAAATCACGTTTGTTATCATCAAAACCAAGGTTGTAGATCATCAATACAAAATATCTCTGCATCAGGAAGTTTTAAAATACTTCAACAAGTGCGAAATTTCATTATCACAGGTTTTTTCATGCTTTATTTACTCATATGCGTGTTAAAGTAATATTAATATTTATTCCATTTACTGCTCTTTTTTTCTTTTTATTTATGTAAGAAATATTACAACGACTATGTCATCTATATAATTATTTTTGTAACTTTTTTTTGACATTTATGTGATGCAATCTGAACTCACAAATGATTACATGATAAACATATTTTTTTCTTAATTTAGTTCTTAAATAAGCATGATCAAATTAAAATTATTCACGCTTAAAAAAATAATTATACCTAACAGTTTTTTCCTTCCTTTCTTTTTTATAGTGCACGTATCTGGTATTGCCCCAATAAATGATTAGAAACAACTTCAATGAAATTCTCAAAATTAATAAAAGGTATTTTAATAATGTTGATCTCATAACATAATAGTTTTTTATTTTACAAAATCGTCCAAATTATATAGAATTTTTCTTTTCACACACACATCGAGTGTGCCCTGAGAACTAGTATTAATTAAACGTGGAGCCAATCAACCATTTAATGATACAAATCAGTACCTAGGAAATTAACAATATCAAGTGTCATATTGCAAGTTTTTTTGACTCCTTATAAATATTTCTTTTTTATGTAGTAAAAGAAATCTAGAATATATAAATGGTAACACAATTTCATCATATATATAATTATTTTGCGTCTAACAAAATAGTTCATTATCTAAAATTCCATTTTGACTTGGGAACATAATGATTTAATATCTTTATACTATTGATAGTAGTTTATCAAATTTGATAATTGAATATGATTCACTTTGTAAATTATTATGTCTAGTAAAATTTAGTTATTATTAACATGTTTATTCATCCTAATAATACTAGATATTTGTAAAATATCACTACAATACTATGTGAATTTAATTTCTAATAATAATATTTCATAGTATATATAGACGATTAATTTCTTAACAAATATATATTTTATCATTTAAAAAATTCATACGTTATCGATTTTCAAATTTTCCATTTCAAGTCTAATTAATCATGCATTACAATTAGCATTTCAGTAGGTGATGTGATCATTATTTAGTTGAGATTATTTTAAAATTAAAAAAATCTTTTCCTCTTTCCTCAAATCCCTGATGTTACGGGTTAATTTGACATTGAAACTTTTAGAATTTTGCAATAAAAATTTGATTTGTTTGATCTTTGATTTGAAATTTTGTATTTCTAATAAACTTTGGTGACCAATTAATTTTTTTTGAAACTTAACAAATATGCGACACGCATGTGACCAATTTTCTATGAAGTAATATTAATTTTCTGTCAATTGTCCTAAAAAAACTAAATTCTTGAACATTGAGAACTAAATTTGTTTTATTATAAACTTTAGAGACTAGTTTAGTAAATACCCCAAACAAGAGGGACCCAAAATACAAAATTCCCTGTCTCTTAAATAATCAATTATTGTTGTATAAGAAATTTCAGCTCTTATTTCAAGAAAATCTCAAAATCCAACCCCAAGATTGAGACAAAAAATATCAATCTTAAAATTGTCACTTTTAATACCATGCTGTCTCTTATACAATATAGAATTGTCACTTTTAATGGTCCTAATTAACCGAACTACAATGAACTCAAAATCAAATGGAAGACAACATATCGAAAAATTTGTCGACAAAATTCTAGAAAAATAGGTAAAAATCATAAAATAGTATCATAAGTTACTAAAGCTTGAAATTTCCATAGATGACTCTGAAATTGTAGGTAGCAACAATGAATGAAAAAAGGGAAGTATAATATGTATTCATAAATTCTACCACTTGGTGAAACCTAGGCGCCATCTTGCTTTTTTCAAGTCGTTAAAAAAGATTTTTTTTTTTTTTTTTTGGCAAATAAATAATGACAAATCACTATAAAGAGAAGTGAAATTTGTGGATCGAGTAACAATTGGAAAAAACATCAACCAGAGAAATTTATAGACTGCCACAAAAAGGATTAAAAACATGCCATAAATACAGGAAACTTTAAGAGAGTAACCAAATGAATCCCAACATTTATGTCGCATAACTACATCGTTCTCCTCTTATGAAGATTCAAGAACATATACAATCATTTTTAGAAATTTTTTACGGTTATTTGAGACAAAAATCTCCGTAATCCATCATTCAACAATACTTAAACTTCAAATTTCCATAGGCGACTCCGACAATGAAGTTAGCAACAATGAATGAACGAAGGGAAGATATTATGTCAATATAAAAATCTAAAATCCAACACCAAAAATCAGCCCCAAAATATCAATATTATCACTGTTAATAGTCGTAAATGAATGAATTACACCAAATTGATTAAAGAAATAAAAAAAGAAATTGGCGAAAAGTAGAGGAATAGGCGGAGACACCTTGAAGATGAGAATGTATTAGGAATTAATAATGCTTCTAAATCCACCTAAAATCCCTTTTACTTAACTAATTTCGCCAATTGTTAACCCCAAGAAGAATGAATGATCAATGGACTGAAACTATTTTTCAAAGGAGGATGAATACGAGGAGGGAGACGTGAATTAGGGGAGAGAAGGAGGCGTCATAGATGAGAGTGTGAAGTAAATCTGTTTGTCTCATATGTTCTAGAAATAAGTACAACAAACTTAAAAAGCATCTCTAACAGAAAACATAATTGAGAACAATGCAGAGAATATGTTATTTTTGTTAAGAACTAAGTACTGTAAAAAAGATTACGTAGAAAAGAAATTAAACAAATAATTACGCTTACTGACTTATGGATCATTGTAAACATCTACCATTGTATAAACTTAAAAGGTCATAAAAGGCATGTAGTAATTCTCATCTTCACTAAATAGACAGTGGGATAACATCCAATCCCTAACCAAGAATAATTTTTTTTTTTTTTAATTTATCACTACACACTCGACACGTGCATCTGGCTGTAAATGAGCAAAATAAAATCACATAACATCCACAATTAGTAGCCAAGAAGAAAAGAGGAAGGGAAAAAGAGAAAAGAAAAACAAAATGAATAAATGAAATAAGGCAGCTCACATGGACTACAAAGAAAAAGCATAACAAACCTTTTTCAGATTATACCTTTATAGGTTTTCGTAATCAAGTTTCCTTCCTATGGTTGAACATCATTCTTTATTTCTTTATGAGGTACAGAATAGCTAGACGGGCAGCCATTCGAGGAATTTTGCAGACTAATACCAATAAGAATGAAAATTAGAAACGTAATGGACTTTAACTATTTGAACATTAAAGAATTGAATATGGAAACAAAATCTTTAGCAAACAATTTCAACTTTTAAAAAATCTGTCAATTTTAGAAGGCAAATAAAAAACAAAAAAGTATCGAGGGAATTAGTTAATAATTCCCCCCCACAAATGTTGCCTCTGCCCAAGCGGACTATATAATTTCAAATTCTTCCATATCAATCATCGTATGCGAATTCGTCGCTAAGTTTTAATTTGGTCTCAAATTAGTGATCGAAAAATCCATAGCTATTTAGTAAAAAAATTTTCCAACGCTAATATCATTTGAGGGATACTCAAGTTTTGTCTTTTGTGACAAAAAACCCGTCGCTCATTCCTTCAAAAACAGCTTGTAATAATTTAATTAGTAATTACTCAAAAAAATAATTACAAATGGGGCTGGTACAATAAAAGCATTCAGAGTTTCATGGTAAATTTGTAAACTGTTAATTAATAATAATATAAAAAAAAAGTAAAGAAATTGAAGTCAAAATTTATATTTAAAATTAATAAGGAAAAATAATTTTAGGCTCGTATTAGATAGACGATCAACATCTTCCAATTCCAAATACATGATGACTAGCATCGACATCGTCATCGTCACATAAATAACTCTCTCGGTTGCTGTTGCATAATTGAGGGTTTCTATATTTAGCTGTCACTTATGTAATTTGATATAATATTTATGAAATTACTATATTTGCCCCTAAATTATTTGGACTCTATTTTTTGTAGTTAATTTTGTCATATATTCAACTCTATTTGTATCCTTGTATTGTGCATGTAAAAGTGAATAATGTTATTACTATTTGGCATAGGGAAAATCGCCGAAATAGTCCTTAAACTTTTTTACTTGTAGCCAAAATAGTCCCTCAACTTTTTTTGTAGCCAAAATGGTCCTCCAACTTTTATTTTTTAGCCAAGATAGTCCTTTCATGTGAAATTTATAAAAAAAAAAAAAAAATAAAAAAATTATGGTGACTACACCATAAAAGGACTTTTTTGGCTAAAAAATAAAAGTTAAAGGACTATTCTGGCTAAAAAAAAGTTGAAGGACTATTCTGGCTAAAAAGAAAGTTGAGGGACTATTCTGGCTAAAGTGCAAAAGTTGAGGGACTATTTTGGCGATTTTCCCTTTGGCAAATTATATTTAAGTTACTAATCTAATAATTTATTGTAATCTAGTAATTCTTAGGCTAAATACACTATACTTTTGTATTATTAAAAATAAAAAATTTTGATTTTGTAAAGTACTTTCTTTTGATAAATCTTCTAGATTAGGATTTTAGAGACAAATATTATTTTAAAGATGCACATGAATGAAAATTTTCATGCATGTTAATATTTATCACTCTTCATTTTTACTTAATTAAATAAACAACGACCTATTTAGATTAACTTACTTCATTTATATATGATAAGAACTTAACATGTCAATTTTATTAATAAATGATTAGCTATTCTCTTTGAATTGTAGTTGTCAACATTTACAATTCAAAAATTGTTATTTTTTGTCATGTCAAACTACTCTAAAAAAATTCAAGGAATTTAATGGAATATATTGATTGTTTACACAATTGTTTCTTCTTCTTTTTTTTTTTTTTTTTTTGTGATATTGGTTGGAGTATTTAAACATATTGCTTATATTAAATTTTTGTTTTTCTAAATGATTTTATTTAAGTTTATATTCTCGTCCCAAATTAGGGATTAGTACAATATTAAACCTTGGCGATGTTTGATTTGGAAGTCACGAGCTTGAATAATGAAAAGTGATTATTCAAAAAAATGTGAATAATAACACTATCAATAATGGAGGGTTTATAAATTGAGCTACCATTTCATCTATTCTCGTCCCCGCAAAGTAATATCTCTGCGTCCGCCCTTGTAGAGAAAGGAAGAAGGGAGAATGAGGAAGGGTTTCAATAAGGATTAATAGGGTGTTTGAAAAGATTGTGCAGAAAGAAAATTACATTTTCAAATTGATAAGTATGAAAAAATTCATGGAGAGCTGTGTGTGATTTGAGGGAGGTATGAATATGAGGGAGGCAACCTATTTTCTTTCAAAACTTTTTATTACAAAAAAAAAAAAAAATGTATGATTTGGTACAAATAATATGTCTCTTAATCAATTATTCATTTCACAAACTGTCCTGTTGTGTCTTAAAGATTTTTTATAGTACAATACTTTTTATTCTAAAAACTTGTACTTTATAAATTTTAAATCACGATTAAAAAATTGTTTTATGATATTGTAGAATTTTTATAATTTAACCAAATATACGTTCTTATTCTAATTTCTGTGTCTATTTAACCTGACCTTCTCTTATAACTTGATTTATGGCACTGTTAGGACACTTGCAAAATGGAGGCAAAATCGTTGTATATTTTTGATAAAATTAAAAAAAATTCTACCATTTTATTGGGAAAACTATATATTAACATACTTTGTAAGTTAAAGTATCAAAACATAAAATATGATTCACTCAACAATTAGTTGTACAAGAATCTTAGCAAGAAATGTAGCTAGAATGCTCACAGCCACCAGCCAACATCGTTTTGCCCTCTGGAAATTGACAAATGCATTGAATTGATGGGGAATCAAACTGAAATTCATGACGAATTTGTTTGCACAATTGAATCAAACTTCTTATCAATTAGAAATTATGTTATTGTTGATTTTTTATAATTTAACTGTTTAAGGTATTGAGTATTTAAAAAAAAAAAAAACAATCTTATTTCTCCCCTTATCCTCTAGTGCATCAAACTTATAATCAATAGATTATAAGAAAAATATCTTACCACTTCTCTTACAATTTATTGTCAAAAGTATTAATTGTTATTTGCTAATTTTGTATTATAGTTATATTTCCTATTCCAATTAAGTTTCTTAGTGGTCAACTAAGTTTGTTAACTTATAAAAAAAGGATTTGCTAAATGATTAGTGAAGAAGAGTTTAGTTGAGAATTTAGAATAGTGAAATTCTATATTAGAGCCAAAGGTCTATTTTGTTGGGTCTCAATATAAGAGTCAAATATGTATTATTTTGTATTTCTCTTTTTTTTTTTGTATAATTTGTGAGGGATTAAAATACATTATTTTAAATATAAAAACTTAAAAATTATAAATATGAAATGTGAGAAACTATTAGAATTATTTCCAAAAACAAATATAGAAGTCTCTTTACTACTACACTCTTAAAGGTTAAAATGTTGCTGGTTGCTGGTTGATGGTTGAGTATATCTAATAAAAGATTCAGTATATAAAAAGGGTTTGGGATGTTAGTAATTGAAGATGGTGGTGGTGAAATTAAGGTGGTGAATAGTGGAATTAGGGTAGTTTATATTTTGTATTTCAAAATTTGTCCTTGGTTTAATCAGTCAAAGGTGGAGAAATTTTAACTTTTATGTGGCTCGACAACCACTTAAGGACTAAATTGATTACAAATAAATAGTTGGAGGACTATATTAGTCAAAATTAAAGTTGATGGACCATTAGAGTTTTAATGAAAAAGTTAAAGGATTATTTTGGAGATTTTCTATAATATATCATGTAACATCTCTTTTTGGGAAATAATAAGTTAGAGTCGGTTGTTCGCCACAATTCTAGACTCTCTTGTATGAGTTAAATATTATAAATTTATTACATTAATTAATATAAATAATATATTATAAGATTTAGTCATAACAGTAAAGTCTATCTATAAGATCTAACAACGAGTCAATATTATTATTTTCCTTACTTTTATACAAGCTCATTTGATAAAATAAGCGTACCAAAAAATTACAGAGAATTAATTCTATGGTCTTACCATACAAAAGTTAAGTAATTATTTTAAAGACGTATACAATCCACTTAAACTTTCAAAGTTTTTATGGTAGTGTACTAACAAGTTTTAAAAGCACATAACTATGATTTCGTGCTTTTTGTGAAATTATAGAACTTTCCTAATTAAATCGTACTGTTATAAATTTATTTTTGAACAAGGAAATTTAAAATTTTCATAATCTACAATTCTTTTGATCCTTCTTAGAATAATGGTAGCATTTGGAGACTTTCCAAATACTGACTGGTATCGGGTGATCACTCTACCGGGCAGAGCAATAAATTTAGGAAAATGTAATTGCCAACTTCACCTTTTTGTTGGTCAATCCATATGTGCTAAAGTGTCATCTTCTTCGGTCCTTCCTCCCGTACTCAGTGTGATTCAAATCTATCTTATGCACAATCACATCTTAGGGTGTGTTTGATATTTTAATTTAATGTCAAAATTTAATTGATTAAATTTTTTTTGAATTTAATGTTTGATAACAAAATTTTTTTTATAACTTAATACATTAAGTACTACTTAATTTGTATTTAAAATTTTAAGTGAAAAATTTTTCACTTAATATGCTGAATGTTAAATAATATACAAACACACAGTCTAACACTGTTAAGTGACACATACTCTCTCTCGCACACTCAATCACACACACTTTCTCTCACTTTTCAATACGCACTCTCTTACACACAAACACGTACTCTTTAGCATACAAAAACAGTTGAAAAAATAAAGACATAAATATATTGTTTCTTTCACACATATACACACTCAATCTTTCACATATATTCTCTCTCGTACTTTGTCATACACACATTTTCTCTCCCACATATTTACAACATCCCTTGATTATTCATTTTTTTCAACATATATATATATATATGATAATTATTTATAATAAATTAACACATGTATTAATTGAGATATTTAATTCAAAAATAAAATTCAATTGGTTATAAATAAATATAATTTGATCAATTTAATAGAGAATATATTTAGTCTCTTATAATTCAGAATTCAACATTAATAAACAAGCCCTTAATTTGTGATTTTACACAACTACATTTTATTCATTATCTTCATGCTAATTCTTTATTTACGTGTCACAATCTACGTTGCAAGCGAAACACTGGCACTCTAGTCCAATTCTACAGATAAGTTAAAGTAGTATTATTTTTCTAGTGTCAGCTAAAATTCTTGGAATTAGTCAATGAACGGTGCTTTTGCTACATTTTTATCTTAGAAAATTATTCCAACTAGATCTTTAAATCTACTCAGCGACATTTTAGATAGTTATTACTTAGAATGATTAATTAAAATATTTTATTTTTTAATTTTTTAAAATTCATTTTATTCGTGACTAGTTAATTATTCGAATTCATAATTAATAAATTATAAAAATACATACTATCTAAATTGAATTTCACATACATTAGGATCTCTCGTGACTTTGTCATACACACATTCTCTCTCCCACATATTTAAATCAGACCTTGATAATTCGTTTTTTCTATATATATATATATATATATATATATATAATAATTATTTATAATAAATTAACACATGTATGAAGAGAGATATTTAATTTAAAAATAAAATTTAATTGATTATAAAATAAATATAATTTTATCAATTTACATATTAATATTTTTAAAACTTATAATTCAGAATTCAAATTTTAAAATTTAGAATTCAACACAGGCCCTTAATTTCCTTGATTTTACATCATTAACATTTTATTTATTATCTTCATGCTAATTCTTTATTTACGTGTCAAATCTACGTTGCAAGCGAAACAAATAACCCTAGTCCAATTCTACAGATAAGTTAAAGTAGTATTATTTTTCTAGTGTCAGCGAAAATTCTTGGAATTAGTCAATGAACGGTGCTTTTGCTACATTTTTATCTTAGAAAATTATTCCAACTAGATCTTTAAATCTACTCAGCGACATTTTAGATAGTTATTACTTAGAATATTAATTAAAATATTTTATTTTTTAATTTTTTAAAATTCATTTTATTCGTGACTAGTTAATTATTCGAATTCATAATTAATAAATTATAAAAATACATACTATTTAAATTGAATTTCACATACATTCTCTCTCGATTTTCATACACATTCTCTCTCCCACATAAATAATTATTATATATATATATATATATATATATATATATATATAGAAAAACGAATAATCAAGGGAAAATGTAAATTTAATTAATTATCAAATAAATATAATTTTATCAATTTAATATTAGTATTTTTAAAACTTATAATTCAGAATTCAAATTTTAAAATTTAGAATTCAACACAGGCCCTTAATTTCCTTGATTTTACATCATTAACATTTTATTTATTATCTTCATGCTAATTCTTTATTTACGTGTCACAATCTACGTTGCAAGCGAAACACTGCACCCTAGTCCAATTCTACAGATAAGTTAAAGTAGTATTATTTTTCTAGTGTCAGGGTGCAGTGGAATTAGTCAATGAACGGTGCTTTTGCTACATTTAAAGAATTAGAAAATTATTCCAAGTAGATCTTTAAATCTACTCAGCGACATTTTAGATAGTTATTAATTAGAATAAATTAATTCAAATATTTTATTTTTTAATTTTTTAAAATTCATTTTATTCGTGACTCATTAATTATTCGAACTCATAGTTAATAAATTATAAAAAAAAATATAGATATTTAAATTAAATTTCATTATTTAAATTATGAAAATTCTAAATTCAAAATAGTAATAGCGGTTTTTTGAGGTTTGATATTGATGAGATAATAACTGATTTTAAAAAATATTTAAAAATGATTGTAAATAGTATTAAAAAATAATATAAAATAATGCCGCCATTCTTTAACATATTAATAAGGCATTCCAAGCACACCATTCCTGACCACTGAATTTCTGCACTGATTTGATTGGCTACGGCACGAAAATTGTACTGTCTGACTTGAAAGTATCAAATCATCTTCAATTTTCTTTATCAAATTATTATTATGAATGAGCTTATATCTTTTTGAGTCTTGACCCTTTTTTTCTACGAAATTTCCAAATTTCTTTGTTACTAGTAGACTAGTATTTGTATCATGTATAATCTAAAATCTTAAATTTATATCGATTTTTTACTCTATTTAAATTCTGTTATGTGAATTAAATTTTAAAAAATTTATGACTTCAACTGATATAAACAAGATTTTTTAAATTTTAATCCTGACCACAGAATCTACAAATAGCACCAAAAATGAAATATACCTAAATATTTTCTCTTATACTATCATATAGAACCATTAATTTATTTGTAGAAACTGCTTGAGATTACTTAGCTACTTCGTGTGCTAATTAAAACAAAAATAATAGAACAAAATTGTTGACCGGTCATTGTACTCTAAAAGATAATATAGCAAAACTTTGACGTGTGGTTAACTAAAACAAAAAATAATACAAATTGTTGATCGGTAATTATAGAAAAACTCCTACGCGTGTTAACTAAAACAAAAACAATGCAAATTGTTGACCGGTCGCTGTGCTCTAAATAATATAGAAAAACTCTTAAATGTGTTCATTAAAACAAAAATAATACTAATTGTTGACCGCTCATTTTGCTCTAAATAATGCAAAATATTGAGAGTACAGTTTGTAGCCTTGCAACAACAACTTACATACTTTTATTGATGTTTATCTCTCATTCTTAAATTTTATATATAATTTTATCTCTTAATTTTTAGATACTTAATCATTAAAATAAAAACTCATTTGATATTAAAATAGTATGTAATTAGAGATATTGTGAATAATTTACTGTTATGTTACTATAGTCATAACCAATTGAATTTTATTTTTGAAGATAGAGGGGGTATCTCAATCTAATACATGTGTTAATTTATTATAAATAATTATCATATATACTGTCTCTTATATGACATCTACGATGTCCATAAGAGACAGTATTATGCTTTATTTCATGAATAATGTTCTATTAATTTAAATTATGAATTTTTCTATTCATGAAATGGAAGCACTTGCATGCAACAATAAAAACTATCAACTAATACTTATGCACATAGTTATTAAATTCAGTTTCACCTAACAATTTAACCAGTAAACTAAGTAAATTGACCTTGAAACTGGATTAGATTACTCTAATGACCAGACAAGAAATGAATTCGTCGGTTTTCATGCAATTTAAGAGGTCTTTAACCGGTAAATTCGAGAACTGGCTAAGTTTAGAGAAACTCAACAAGTTTGTTTCTTTGAGGAAAAAAATCAAATTGTAATTGTCAAATTTTCAACTAAAGACCTCTTAAATAGAGATAAAGAACCATACCAACTAACCATTTAAACTTTTATTTATTATATGTCTCTTTTTTATTTGAATATTTGAAAAGTTAATTTCTTATGTGTTTGTATATCGACATCATTATATATCTTATAGTCAATATTTTTTAAATATGTATACATAATAATTTAGAGTTAATTATTTCATTCTATTTTATTAAATTTTTGTAGAGAAATGAATTATTTCAAATTCATTTATACTTAAAATTTTTTAATAAAATATATTTTTATCAATATTTTCATCATATATCTTTTTTTAATAATTTATAGGTATTATATATTTATAAAAAAAATATATTTGAATAACTCGTATCAACAAGAATTATCGATGAACTAATAATCCATTGATTTACTGTCTCTTATACACATCTAGATGTAAATAAGGTTTAGTAACTATGCTTGTGCATAAACTTCTCTTATACAAAATGAATTTGTATATGTGACACGTAATGCTCAATATTCAAGAATTTAAATTAATTAAATCCAAAATTTTTAAATAAAAATTGAAGATTTAAATTGAACCTCAACAATTATACTACTGCTACGGCTACTAGCTAACTTAGTTGTCCACATACTACCGATAGATTTCTATAAATAACAAAATCCAGGATTCCATGCTTCTCATACACAACCACAATCATGTATAAGAGAGCTATAAAGTCTAAAACAATGAAGCTTCAAATTGCTTCTACTCTTCTACTAACCTTTTCATCAATTTCTGCATTTGCATCTGAAGCTAATGAGGAATCTTTTCTCGGCTGCCTATTGAAGGAGTCACATGACAACACAATTTCAAGCATCATTTACACTCCTCAAAACTCTAATTTCTCATCAGTCTTGGACTTCTACATCCAAAATTCACGCTATCTAAATCCAGAAACCCCCAAGACAGAAATCATTCTCACCCCAACAACCGAATCTCACATCCAAACTGCAATCTATTGTGGTAAAAAATTAATAACTTCTAAATGAGAGTACGAAGTGGAGGCCATGACTTTGCTGGCAGTTCTTACATTTCTGAGGTACCCTTTTTTATTCTTGACATGTTTAACTTTCGTTCCATTTCTATCGATGTTGAGAGCCGTACTGCATGGAAGTCGAAGCCGGTGCAACACTCGGCGAATTGTACTATAGCATTTATGAGAAGAGTAGCTCTCTCAGTTTTCCCGCTGGCTATTGTCCTACTGTTGGCATTGGTGGGCATATCAGCGGTGGAGGCTATGGTGGATTGACGAGGGAATATGGTCACACATGCTGACAATGTTATAATGCTCGTGTCTAGATGTAAATAGGACATAATTACACGAGCATAAGAGACAGCCATTATTCTCAATAAATAGGATCGATTTGGTTCAAATTTCGCAGTTATTCTTTCGTACAAAATCACTCTGGTTGAAGTCCCTGAGAACGTCACCTCATTTTTTGTCTCGAGAACATATAACAAAATGCAATTCAACTCGTTCACAAATGGCAATATGTCGCGCCTAAGTTACCAAAAGGCCTGACTATTTCACTCATGCTTTCTAGCGGCATTTCAACTCAAAGTGGTGAGAAAACTGTAATTGCTACCTTTATCGCAGTTTATCGTGGTGGAGTTGATGAACTTCTTTCTATAATGGAATCAAACTTCCCCGAGTTGGGTTTGACGAAAGAAGATTGCAAAGAAATGCTTTGGATTCAATATTTCCCCTTCCATCTCGGCCAGTCAATTGATAACATTAAAGAATTCTTGACCAGCAGAGTTTCTCCAAATAAGCCTTATTTTTCAGGTAAGGTTGATTTTGTTAAGGACCCTATTTCAGAAACACATCTTGAAAAAATATTGAGCAATCTTTTGGAAGTCGATCCATTTCTTATTAGATGGAATAAATCAATTTTCGGAGGAGTTGTAATGGATACAAATAAATTAATGCTTCTATATCTGTCTCTTATACACATCTAGATGTGTTAAGAGACAGACTTGAGTTTTCACTTTCACTAATCTATTCAACTCGTATCGATTATTTTAAGAAATCTTCACATCTGTATCGGAGACTATGTTCCAAATAACCCAAGAGGGGCTTATATTGATTATCGGGATCTTGATCTCCTTGGGTGTAAACAATGTTGTTGGTGAAACGAGTATTGAACAAGCAAGGAAATGGGGAGCTGCATATTTCAAGGACAATTTTGATAGATTAGTGAAAGTGAAAACTCAAGTTGATCCTGACAATTACTTCAAGAATGAACAAAGCTTTCCAACTCTCTTTCCCTATTCGACAAAAATAGGAGATACTGAGTGTTTCAGCAGCAGTTAAAGTCTAATCGAAAAATAGAACGTCACGTCTTTTTACAATATTCTGGATGATATATATCTACTTGAGGATATTATTGTTGGGAAAATGTAGTAGGAAATGCACTTGAAGGGAGAACAAAATTGAAGCTTTTAATATTGCAAATAATATATTTTTTTTAAAGTTTTATTTGATCATACTACTTACTTAGAATCTGTTAAAGGTTTTCAACTACACCAACAACACTGGATAAATAATATACAAGTTTTCTTCCTTAATTTGCATACATAAGAACAAGTTGAAACCTTAAGAATATGATTAGTTACCCCCTGGCGCCAAAAAAAATCGATTCGAACTCTTAAAATTAGTGCTCATAACTTTTCGGTCAAAATTGAGGTGTAAGTAGTATAAATCAAATTTTAACACTTAAGAAGTTCTTATATGAATCAAGGTATATATCAATATATATTTGCCTACAATTCTTAATTTGTAGATAAAATATTTGCATTTTTTAAATTTTAAAAGAAAAACAAAAGGGCATGCCATTTATTTACATTCATTAATATATAAGGGGTTCATATGTAAATTTATGATAGGGATTATTTGAGCTGTCTCTTATACACATCTAGATGTGTATAGTCCAGTTCTGGATAGAAATCTACTTATGTAAATCTCATGCGAGTCTTTTGTCTCAAGCTATTGGAGATCTCATCTCCGAACCAACTAGACGGATATGCTTATGCCCTGACTAATCAAGACATTTGTGTAAAAAGATATAATTCATGGAATTGCATAAATTAGCAAAATAACAGAAGTGATAATAATAATTATATATATATACAAAAGAATTTTTTCTTGTAATTCTTATGATGTAATTGAGGCTAATAGACAATTATACATATATTCTTATGATATACAAACAAATCAAATTTGATAGTCCTTTGTGGCTCCAGTGGTAACTAGACGAATGCATTATTTTCTCTTGAGTAAGTATTATACAACTTCTAAGCTTAGTCGTGCATTTTTTAGTTTTATAACCTACTAGAACTTTTCCGTCTGCGTACTTTACCGTAGTTAAAAAGCAGCCAGTAGAGTTTATTTCAACCTTCCCTCAAGAACTTGTAAAAAAAATCAATGTCTCTTAATCTTAAGTATTTTTGAGTTTTAATCTTACATGGTGACAAATTTTTAAACTTAACTAAATTATTTTTTGTACTTAAATATTGAATCACGAATAAATATGTATATCAAAACATGGAAAAATGCATATATAATTAATCAATAGCTTTTGAGATATTCACCGATATTTTAGCACCTGCATTATGCGTGTATATCCTAATTTATTTATGATCAGCTACAAAAGTTATCTCTACTTTTGTTAAAAATGGCCACATTTTTTATATTTATATGGACGAATTATATTTTGCACTTTTTAACTTGTACTTAATTTCTACTTTATTTTCCTACTCTTAAATCTATCTCATTTCTGTCCAAAGTTTAATATTATCAACAAAATTAATGAAATCTTTATATGTGCACGCAAAACATTTGTGAAATTGGGAAAAATGCACATATAATTGATGAATAGCTTCTGAGATATTCACCGGTATTTTAGCACTTGTATTACGGCGTGTACATCCTCATTGTTTTATGAACAAATACAAAAGGTAAATTGGGGAGAGTTAAAAATGTAGGGGACATTTTTTGTATTTATATGAGACGAATTCTATGTTGCACCCCTTCACTTAAACTCAATAAGCATCTTTATTTTTCTACTCTCAAATCTATCTCATTTCTGTACAAATTTTAACATTGTCAACAAAATTAATGAAATTTTTACATGTGCATCCAAAATATTTGTGACAAATTATTATACATTATGCTAAATTTATTGTACACGTATAAAGCTTTCGTTAAATTTGATGATGGTGTTAAAAATTAAATTGAAATGAGATAAATTTAAAAATTGAGAGTATAAAGCGTCTATAACTAAAATTGATTGTGCAAAATTAGAATTGAGTGTAAATTAAAATACAAGGTGGAATTAGTCCTATTTATATTGAGACTTTGATAAGAGCATTCACTTTAATCTGTGGCAACTCAAGCAATCTTGACTTAGGATGTAATACAAAAGCATCTATTAGGAAAGGAGAACAAATATTTTGAAAATGACTAATGAGAAATTTGATGATATTGATGAAAATACTCATTCGTGTATTTGTTTGAATCTCTGATGACATCTAGATGTGTATAAGAGACAGGCCTTAGACAGTTTCGATTTATAGGGAAAATTAAAGATGTACATAAAAAAAACAATAAAAGTTCAACTATATTTGAAACAAACTCTATACTTGCTCCGCTTGACTAAATATATATATATAATCTCTTATCTTAATAAATTTGACTCAATTATTATGAATTTGAAAAATATAAATGTTAAGACTTTAAAAGAAGATAAGCCCCTTATTACTGTTGCATTCTCTTTCCTTGTTATTTAAATATTTCAAAGATACCATATTATATGGTAAGGACACAATTTTTTATTAGGAAATGAAATATATTTTGAAATCAAAACAGTTAATTGATAAATATATCACTAAAGAACTAGTGATAATCAAGCACGTGGTTTGATTGTAAGGAAAGATTAGAAAAACATAAGGATTTAATGTGTAATTATTTTCACAAATAGGGTCACATCAAATTTTAGTATTTTAAATTGAAAAATAAGAAAAAGAAAGAAATTTGAGTATGATGATAAACAAAGATACCTGTCTGTATAAGAATAATAGACTTTCAAATTTCTTATGTCTTATCACATTTGTTCTAGTAGACATTAGTTTTCTACATACAAACTTGTTAATATTTAAAATATTTTTATTGCCAATAATGTTACTTGTAAAATTACTAGCAATGCCACAATCCAAATTAAGATGCATAATGTTGTTGTGAAAGCACTCAATTAAATCATGCATATTCTTGACTTGGAGAAGAATTTCATCTCCTAATTAGAACCCTTGATGCCCTTGGTTTGAATATACAGTTGAAGTTGGAGTCATGGAGATTCTTAAAAATGCTCTTGTTGTTTTGAAAGCTTGTACTTGATAATTTGTATATTTTGGAAGGTTCTACTGTTATAGATGTTTATCTATAATAAGTTCAGCTATTCTTTGGATACCTCCTCATATTTGTTGGTGTAGTTGAAAACCTTTAACACATTCCTAGTAAGTGTATATCGCCGGTCTTAGGTCAAGAGCTAATCGTAATCTTGGAAAGGCCCTGCAATCAGTCTCTAGAACTGCTTTGATCATTTCCGACAGACTGATCAATGCATCCAAAAAAGAAGAGATAATCTCTTCCAATTCAGACAAAGAAAGCCTAGAACGACTTTCTTGCAAAGGAAGAAAATAAAATTGGAAAGAATTTTAAGAAGTTTCTCTCTCTCTCCTTATTTTATTATTTTCTTTTATAGGTAAAAAAAATCCTCAATTGCTAAACTTCCTGAGAAAGAAGTCGTCTTGGTATTGGATCCGCTCTTCTCTTAGCATGAACATGAATTATTTTACTATGTTCAACTCTATGTATTCCTCTATCCGAAGAGTACAATTAATGTACAGAAATGGCTATAACAGAGTTTCTTTTCTTTTTTCAACCTAATCGCTTTTTTGATTTCCAAAAAACTTTCTTTACCAAGTATTTATTTATGTGTTTGATACAAGTTAAGATGGAAAATTTTCAGGCAGCAGTCGGATATCTTGCATCCAAGTAGCTAATGGCAATACCGTTGATGATGCCATTCTCCAAGCAGAACTTTATCGTCTCAGATCATTGAAATATTTGCACATTTTCAAGCCAATATGTCATTTCATCATCCAAGTTTTCGGCTCAAGGATAAGGAAACGAAAACGTATAAATTGATACCTTTTGTAGAACTTTAAAATGTACAGCAGAAAGTAGAGTTTCCTCGATAAACTCTCTATTTAAGGATATCCCACTTTTGAAATATTTAGATATTTATTTAGGATTTATTTCGATTTGTGGATGTCTATTGTATGTCTTTTGTTGAGTTAGTTAAATTCTTTTCTTTTGTCCATGAATGTAGGTCTACATTGATGGAATCACATAATTTGTCGGCTCCCTGTTTTTATTTTTTGTTATCCTTTGTTACTCTCTTAACAAATTTTCAAATAATCGTTTGTCTTATCCATAGAATAATTTTCTAACAGAAAATAAATCCGCCAAATTCTTAATTGATCTTATATAAATAATTGTATATCGAACTTCTGATTGTCGAATAGATTGTGGTTCGATGCTTGTATATAGGTACGATTTGACAATGCCATGGATTGTTATGGTTATGATTGTTGTCTATATTTATTACGGTATTTTCATGACTGTTTTGGAAGGTTGATGATATGTATTGTGATTTGTTATTGCTTTTGTACTGTACCTTACATGCTTAGGGTAATTTCGAGGTGCGACATATCATTGTCTAGTTTTAAGGACACGACGCTTCCCCTCCCCCTTTCCCTCTCCCCAATGATCTATCGATGGATAGTGGAAAGAGAAGATTTTATGACAAAAAAGTGGTGGTGAAACTTGAAAGCCGATGGTTTGTTTTTTTGTTTTCCTATTTTTATTAAGGAGGTGTTTGGTTTTTGGGTATGAGGGGAAGGAATGGAAATCAAGATTAATAATACTCTCTCATAAATGTTGTTTGGTTAATCACTCTGAGATTTATTATATGAGAATGAAAATATTAGAAAATTCTCATTTTACTTGTAACTTGGGTTTGAAATTAATTAAGCTATCAACATAATGAAACTCATTTCTTATTCAAACCAAACAAGAAAGAGAAAATGATACAAACTCATACCGATAGTGGAATTTATGATTTCCATTCCGATTATAATTCTCAAATACCAACCAAAACATCTCCTAATTTTATATAAACATCATTAATAAGATTTGATGCCACCCAATTTGGTAGGGAATAATAGACTATTTCTATCACTTGAAAGTGTAGAATGATACCTAGAGTGCTTTACCAAATGAAATATATGAGTGTCAATAACTTGAAACCCATTCCTGTGTTTTGATTCTCCTTTACCAAACAGCTGATAATTTGTTTATTCTAACTCAACCTTCACTTTGTCGAAACTGTCTAAGGCCCATGAAAATAGAACAGCCCACTTCGTCTTGTTTGACGATATATATATTTAGTCAAGCGGAGCAAGTATAGAGTTTGTTTCAAATCTGTCTCTTATACACATCTAGATGTGTATCCTAATTAGGAGATGAAATTCTTGAGGAAAGTGCCCTCCATATTCTCTCCCTCTTTTCTCTTACTCTCCCCAACAACATAATTTTCTATCACAACTTGCAATCTTCGATTCCAACCAATTTTCTATTACAAAATGCAAACTTATTTTCTCTCCATTTTCCTCATAGTCTCCCAATAGCCCCCAATTGCCTCTCAAGTTTGTCACGTGTTTAATTCAACACAAAATTCATCCAACTGCAACATTGATGGCATCAGGCTAACGTTTACAAAGAATATGGCTGTCTCTTATACACATCTAGATGAATTAGATTCTAGGAGGAGAGAGAAAGTGGAAGAAGCGAGGAGAATTTGTGATTGGAATTAGTATCGATAACAGTTAATTGATCAGTCTGTCTCTTATACACATCTATTCCCCTTTTATAAGCACCCAAACCCCTTATTTATAGATGTACATGAGGAGGTATGAGGCTATCACTATACTAGCTCAACTGAGGCTAAATTACACAATTGCCCCTAATGAGGTTGCCACGTAAGCACTTCTAGAACAATCTAAGGAAAATGCTATGTGTCACTAATCAACATCATCAATAGTCCCCCTGGTATCTTGCCGAAGCATGCAGGGGGACTATTGATGATGTTGATTAGTGACACATAGCATTTTCCTTAGATTGTTCTAGAAGTGCCGAGGTGCAGAATCTTGGAGCGCTCTCGTGCTTGTCCTGCCGATCCGAGGCTGTAGCAACCCGTGGGATCCTTGGCAAAAAGTAACTGCTACATTAACTCGTGGGTGATGTTTTTACTGAGTCCCCATGCAATGAACTTTCACTCGCTCCGATTTTGCTGCAAAATGCCTCGTTTTTCGCACCTTAACACCCGCAAAACGCCTGATTTTTTATCGCCGCAACGCCTCGCTATTCCCGCCTAAACGCCTTTTTTCATTTCAAAATCGTCAGTTTTTCTCCCAGATTCATTGAATACTCTGGAAGATTGCTCTCCTATTGCTGTCTCTTATACACATCTAGATGTGTATAAGAGACAGGAGTTGGAGGAAGAGAATGGAAATAAGTAAAATTCTTTCCAAAAATATTTTCTTCCTTTGCAAGAAAGTCGTTCTAGGCTTTCTTTGTCTGAATTGGAAGAGATTATCTCTTCTTTTTTGGATGCATTGATCCTGTCTCTCCGATTTCATCCCGTTGCCGACCGCGCCGCTCAACGTCACAAAGGACAAAAGAAAAATACTTGTAAAGAAACTCACTCAAAAATCAAAAAATAGATCACTGTCCGGTAAAGACACTCTAACCTCTGTATATTAGACATGCCAGGTTCCCCCTTCCCCCGTAGACGCCACTGATAGACTGCTAAACCCTTCTGACCAAGCTCTTCTGGCAACAGTGCCACTAAACTTTCCCCCCGGCATTGTCAAATCGTACCTATATACAAGGTATCATCCTTCCTATGTAGATTACATAACATCCCTCTTTCGTTAGACACCTTTAGGATGATGTTAAAACTATCCCCTACGAAGGGATTCTTTTACATTTCTCCCAGAACTGATGGTAAACAGCTCACTTCAGGTAACCCTTCATCCATTCACGACGGGAAACAGTCATTTTTCTTTATCCGATACCTTGACCCTCCAATGCCTCGGGGCCCGTGGAATCTACCCTCGCCAAATAAAATCTCAAAACCAAAAATGCCTCTCCTCCTGACTCCATACACGCTAGGAGGCTCGTAGAATCCAACCTTAGAATAAACTTTAATAACCAACTTGCCATCTTATCCAACAACATCCTTTTCTGGGCGGGACTGTTCCCTACCCACGACATCCTCCCGAGCTACGACCCTCATAAAGGTCATCACCTTCTCATTTTTACTTTTATTTTTTACTGATCTTTTGTATTCTGCAGAGCATGGAGCATTTCTCAGAGGGCTAGTGTCTGCCACGCCTACTACTGGTGCAGGCACTTCCAACCAGCCCTCTTTATCAACAAGCGGATCCTCTTTCGCCACCACCAACACGCCTTCGAGGAGAGCCGAGGCCATCCCCTCAACTTTCACACTCCCGAAACTAGACCGAGGCCGAAGCACCCCGGAGAGACCAGCTAGGGAGGTAACTCTAGCTCTTCGGCTCACAGAACTCGAGCCGAATCGAGTTACTAGGAAGAGGTCAAGGGAGGCTGCTGGCCTCAGGGAGGGTTCCTCCTCGGCAATTGACATCTCCTCTACGTCATCGCCCCCGAGGCCCTCCTGTCCAGTGGCGCGGGTAAGAACCCCGGGAACGGCTTCTGGAAACGTCCCGCTGAACCCCCCAACTTATCACCTCGTATGGTATGGACTGCCGAGCCTCATTCTTTCCCACTTTTTATTCTTTCTTCCCAATTGATAACTGACACACTTCTCTTTTCAAAGATAAAAAATACACTCCCGAGGAGGAGAGGAAGTCTGCAGGGTCACAGGATTTGCCCTGGGGTCGACTGTCCTTCGACCTCTTCCGCCCCTCACCTCGAAATGCGATCTCTCACCCACCCCGCCGCCAATACAAACAACCGAGCGCAACCCCTCAGTAGCTCGCGAGTAGGCAAAGATGGTTGCTCTGCCTCGGGATGTAGCCTATGTTAAGAGGCTTACCCCCCAACAGAGGCTGGACGAGCTTAACGTTAGCCTGATGAACGTAAATCTAACTAACCCTTCTTGAAATTTCAGTATCTTGATAGCCTGCCGAGCGCGGGTCCTCCTTCAGTGTATCGGTCGTTAACTCCATAAAACAGGAGTTGGCTCTTGCCAAGTCAGGTGTGGATCAAGCAGTGAAGGGGACTGATAAAGCCAATGAGCTGAAATGTAATATTGAGGCGAGCAAGAAGTATGACGAGTGGAAAGCCGAGCTGATCGAAGTGAGGGACAAGCTTCTCCAAGTCGATCTTGAAAAGAAGACCCTTGAGATGGATATCAAGGATCGTGATAAGAGGCGCTCGCAGATCTAGAGCAGAGGGTTCTTCAAGTTTAAGAAGAAACTCGGCAGGTGGAGGCGAAGTTGCTTCTCGAGAGGTGGAGCTGCGGATTGAAGAAATAAATCAGTTCGTGGCTTCGGACGAAGTAGATGAGATGCTGAAGGAGTTTACTACGAAGGGCTCCTCTATAGGGTTCACACTGGCTTGTGATCACTTGGTGATACGGAAGAATCTTAATTTATACGATGGGTTGCCATATGATACTTATATTACAAATGCGGTCATAGATGTGTATAAGAGACAATTTAAAGCCCCAGTACCGATCCCCAGAACTTCTGGTAAACTCTCCTGATTCAAGGTACAGATCCTGAAGCTGAGCCTGAACCGGCGAACCAAGCCTCCACCTCCTCTACCGAGCCTTCCACTTCTGCTGCGCAGGCTGACGTAATTCTGTTGGAATAGTTAGGAACTTTTTATGTAATAATTAGGATTTTTCAATAAAATTTTCAAGTTTTGACAACTTCGTCCTCTCGATAAGAGCCTCGACTTTTCTTTACTTCTGGCATTTACTTGCTTTTTAATTTCTTTATTTCCTGCATTCAAAACAAAAATTTATGATATGAGCAGATAACAAGCTTATAACGCTTAAGAATATCAGCATAAAAAATTATCTAAGTCTTCCTTTCATTTTATACATAAGCCTTGCTTAGACCCTTCCGAGTTGAGGCAAAAGCAGTTCTACCAAAATCTCAAAGTTTCGTTAAATATGAGTATATTGCCGAGGCTAGTTTTGACAGAGTATCAGCATGCGTGTTTCTTGTTCGGGCAATTTTAATGCTCTCATCGAGAGGACGAAGTTGTCAAAACTTGAAAATTTTATTGAAAAATCCTAATTATTACATAAAAAGTCTGTCTCTCTATACTTTGATTCACATGTAGCTAAGAATCAGAATGTATCTTTAAGGTTCGAGCTGGAGGAGCTTGGTGGGCCAATTCCATCCCATGATGAGAGGTCTCGTACTCGTTTCGTTATTTGTTGCCGAGAATCAACCTTAGGGCATAAGTGAGATAATCTCCTTTGGGGATCAATTATTATCCTCGACCGCTCCGATTCACACGAAACTCACAACATGAAGCTCCCATGTGAGATCCTTCCTCATTTTTTGTTCTTTTGCTTGATCAATCGCCATGATGAGGTCAACCTCTCGATATCGCAGCCTTCGCAATGAAATTTGTGAAAGCCTAGATGTGTATAAGAGACAGGCGGTAAAAGAATCCCTTTGCTTAAGATATTCTTCAAAGAAAGGTTGGTCAAAATAATTATCTTATGGCTATGAAAATAAAGTCTTAGCTTCTGAGCCAACACCACCAATGAGAAGGCTGCCTTCTCGATAAGGATGTAGCTTCTTTCTGGATCTTGAAGCACTTTCTTACAAAATAGACAAGGCATTGGTTGCCGTGTTCATCTTGCCTCAAGAGAACAGAGTTGTACATGTCAATTTAGTGATTGAGAGACAGTAGTATAGCGGCTTCTCTTTTGTGGAGATGCGAGTTTCGACAAATTGACCAAGTATTCTTTAACCTCTTTAAAGGCTTTACGAACTTCGATCCATTAAAAGTCCATGTCTTTTTATGAGCCGAAGAACGGCAAGCCTCTTTCGCTAATTTGACAGAATCAATACAGGTCGCTATTCTCACGGTGAGTCTCGAATCTTCTTTACCGAGGGGGAGTTTTCATATCGATTATGGCTTGGACCTTTTCAGGGTTTGCCTCAATTCCCCAATGAGATACAACGATTCCCAAGAATTTTCCCGTGGGGACCCCAAATGTATATTTTTTGGGGTTCAGCCTCATTTGGATCGATTTAATGTCTCAAATATTTTTCTAAGATCTTCCAGGGTTTCCTCATAGGTTCGGATCTTAACCACTATGTCATCGATGTATACCTCTATGTTTCGTCCTATTTAGGACTTGAAGGTTTTATTGACGAGGCGTTGATAAGTAGCTCTGACATTTTTGAGTCCGAAGGGCATCGTAGTGTAGTAATACGTGTCTCGATCGATGATGAAAAAAGTTTTCTCTTCATCTTCTCTGGCCATGTATATATCTGATAGTAACCCTTGAATGCATCTAAAAAGTACAAAATTTAAAATCTAATAAATGAATCTACTACCGTATCGATTTGGGGGTACGGATAACTGTCTTTTGGATAGGCTTTATAAAGATCAGTAAAGTCTTGCCACTAAGAGTTTATCTACCTCAGCTTCAATTACTAAACTGCACTATAGACCGAAGAGCCGCTTCTTCTGCTTTATTGGTCTGTATGCCTGGTCCATTCTGAGTTTCTGCTCGATTACTTCCCTTGGGAAGCATGGCATGTCTTCAACGGTTCAGCGAACACGTCGTTGTACTCAGCTAGAAACCTGAAGATAAGGGCTTTGAACTCTAATAGGAAGGTAGCACAGATCTTAATTTTTTGATCAGGGAGGCTCTGATCTAGTGGTACCTTCTTCAATGGGGACCTCGTCTTGGGCTCAATTTTTGCTTTGCCCTTCCCCTTGGGCTCGGGAGGCTCGGGGATCTCAGTAGTGCTTCTCCAAGGCCCCAAATTTTCTAGATCTCTATAAGAGACAGGCCGTGGAACACGTCCAAACCATCCCGTGTGGATTAGGCATCAAAAGTTTGCAATTAAGCCTTGTCGATGGACATGTTGTGACTGGGTCCGCAAGGACATTATGTAGCAGGCTCGGGCCCCCAGCTGGCTTCCAATGACTGTTCCCTCAAATCCGTCCCTCAACATGAATTTCATTCCAATATGGAACATGGAGGAAAGAATTCTGTGGGTGTATTGTGTAATTCGGCCTAGGATTATGTTGTAGGAACTGTCCCTTTTGACGATGACAAAATTGGTCATATCAATTCTGTGTTTCGGGGGAGCTCCGAGGCACAACGGGAGCATTATCTGTCCTCGGGCACGACTGAGTCACCAGTGAAGCCAACCACTGGAGTTTTGAAAGGCTTTATCAAGGAAGCATCCATGTGCATTTTGACCCATGTGTCCCAAAAACTATGTGTCCAGAGCTTCGGTGTCACGAACACACGGTGGATTTCATAGCGGCTACATTTACATGAATTACCGCGGGTCGTTGTGTGGCATTAGGCTAGGAACGGGTAAGTACTGCTTTTATCCGGGGCTGACACCATTTGAGGGGGTGGCTCTAAGAGGCCCAAATGTTGTACTTGGTATAAAATTTCCCTCTTTGATGTATTGAGTGGTGTGAAGTTAGCATCTGGATAGCTCTTTGTCCGCGGGGGTCGGTTCTTAATATTGTTGTCCGGGTAGACTACCTGACTCACTAACGGTCCAGCCCTGGGATAGCTCAACCTATCTGTGACCCTTAGCTTTTTAGAGGATGAGGGGTTCAGAGTTTTCAGGATCTTTTCTTTTTGTGAATCGTAAAGTTCTTTTTTTGTCCTGTTTGACTTCGCCCCATATGAACTCCGACGCTCTCTCCAGGAGCTCAGATGTAGGAGCTCGGCATCCAGATGTCCAAATGCACATTGTCTCTTATACGACAGATCTAGATGTGTATTACTCTACAAGGATGATACACATCTCATCGACTATAAGATCAGGGGTAGACTTTGTCAATTTGTGGCGCAGGTCGGTTGGACTCATGGCATCAACCGGCTATTTCCCAAGCCGTCGGCCGGGAACGCGTTGTTCGGCTTGTGGAACGGCTGATCGGTTTGAGCGCTTGGATGGAATTTTATTCTGATGTCGCGCTGCTCCACAAACGCTCGAAAAGACTCAAAATGATCAACGATGTACTTTAGGACACCATTCTGCTTTTGTTGAGCCTTGCCTGGTGTACCGACATTTTCTAACTCATCGGTATGCACCACGAGGTGTTGATTGCTCATCTCCGCGTCCTTGCTAGCAGTTCGACGTGTTCCACGGCTCTTCATCCTTCCCAAAGCAAAAACAGATAACTCAGATGATTGAGAATTGATTGAAAGACGTGGTCGAAACTCAAATGATTGAGAATTGATTGAAAAAGATGGTCGGGTTCAATTCTCCCTGACGGCGCCAAATGACGAAACTTGAATTAGATTCTAAGAGGAGAGAGAAAGTGAAAGAACTGAGGAGAATTGGTGATTGAAATTAGTGAAGAAAGCGTGTGTCTGATTTTCTGAGTTTCTATCCCCATTTCCTTAGCACCCAAACTCCTTATTTATAGATGTACATGAGAGAGTATGAGGCTATCACTATACTAGCTCAACTAAGGCTGAAATTACATAATTGCCTAGAATGATGCTTACATGGCTGCATCATTAAGGGAATAATTTAAGAAAAATGCTATGTGTCACTAATCAACATCATCAATGAAGTCATCAAATTTTTGAGATTTCTATGTTGGGATGCCAAGTTTGGTCTTGAGCTCGACGCGTTTTGTGCTTTTAAGATTATCATCTAAAGATAGGCGTGTAAATTCATGTTGATGGGCATGTATATTTTAAGTCATTCAAAAAGATAGATGACTAGGGCTCTTTCAATGAGAAGAGAAAAGGAAGGCAGGCGGAGTAGTGGTGATAGTGACACAAATTTGGCATCTATGAAGGATATAAAGAGACAGTCCATCACCCTCAATTTGAAGGGAGGGTGTTTTGGCATATAAAGTAAATATGTTGTGACATTAAGATTTTTGTTGTGGCAATATCTTTGCTCTTAAATCATAGTCATGACAATTAGCATATGCAGCTCTTGAGTTTGAGGAACCCATTCCGACAAGATGTGTTTTGTGAAGCTTTTACAATCCATTCAAGTAGGGTTTCTCTTCAATTGACCCGGTAAAATAGATATTATAATGGGTCAATAACACTTTACCCCGAATTAAGTGAGTAATTACACTTTATACTCCTAAACTAAAAAAATTACACTTTGTCCCCATTCAAATTATTCATCTATTAAAAAGTTTAAAACCATCAAGATAATATAGTTAAATGACTAAAATACCCTTGGTACTATTTTTTATTTTTTTATGTATTTAAATTTTAATAATGATGTGAAAATTATTTAAAAATAAGGAAAAATAAATATATAATATTTGAAGATAATATTTATCAATATATTTCTTGTTCAAAAATTTTTTAATTTTTCGATTTTATTTGATAATATTCTAAATTTGAATGTTGAACTATAATGGTAGAAAAATTCTCAAATGGATTTATTTTCTATTGAAAATTTCTCTATGGGTATTGTGTGACAAGGTCTGTTCTATAGAACTTTTGTGATTTTTTTAATGTCAAGTTTATACCTGTAGTATTTTAAAGATCTAATATGTGTATTAATATTTGATTATTTATATCTATCCTTTATCTTTCTCACATTTTCACTCCCTAGATGTGTATAAGAGACAGGACCAAGATAAAGGGTAGAGCCTGATCCCTATAGCCCTGTCTCTTATACACATCTAGATGTGTATAAGAGACAGCTCTTAGTATTAGTATTTTATCATTTAACTAAATTTTCTTAATATTGTAAAATTTTAAAGAGTGAATCATGTGAATTGGGGGCAAAGTGTAAGTTTTTTAATTTAGGGGGCAAAGTATAATTACTCATCTAGTTTAAGGGGCAAGGTGTTATTAACCCTATTATGTATAAGAGGGTGGCAACGGGTCGTGTTGTGTCATTATCGTGTAGTGTCATTATCGAGTTCGTGTCAAAATACCTAAACCGAACACGATCCGTTGAGAATCTGTATTGTGTCATGTCATAATCTGTTAATAATCAGATTGACATGACACAACACGAGTAAGTACGATTGACTCGTTAAAATTTTACACTAATATAATAAATTATAGTAAACTTAACCCGGATGACATGATAAACCTATAAATAACCTGCTAACCCAATAAACCCGCAACCCTATAACCCAAAACAAGCCCACTAACCTATTTAGCGCATTTCAAACCCTCCAATCCAATAAGTTTATGAAATTTATGTGAACATTTTTTATATTTAATCTTTAAAATATGTATAAAATTTAATCGATTACCAAAAGCCCCAACTATTAAGCTAATGGTCAAATAATTAATCTCTTATAATGAATTAGATGAGTCACTATAATGGGTTACCCGATAACTTATACACATCTAGATGTGTATAAGCGGGTTTGACATAATACAAGAAATTGTGAGCCTGGTCATTAATGGGTTGACTGGATAATGACCCAATTAATTCTGAGTCGTGTTTATACCTATTAATTTTGAGTCGTGTCGTCATGTCGTGTTAGAAATTACCTCCCCTAATTATAATTTAAGTTAAAATTCTATTATCCGGTTAAGGTACCATAACGTTGGATTTTAAATGCTTGTAGAGTATAATATCATATGCTTTAAAAACTTGTACAATACTAGAGTTAAAGCACAATGGTATGGTGTACCCTAACGGAGCTATATAATTCTCCATTTATTTAGAGGGATTCTATAGTCCTTTTAGGGTATCATACCTTGGTTCAATATTCACCGTTAGATATGTAAAACAATTTTGGACTCTTTGATTATTTTGAATTCAAGTGTAACTTATTTTGGATATTTTTGCATTCAAACTTTGCTTTTAGGAAAATTCTACAATCCCTTTTAGGAAACCATTTGGTTGTACTTTAAATGGTTGTATAGTACAACACCATATGTTTTAAAAGATTGTACTGCACAAGCTTTTAAAGTTAAGGGAATGCTTCCCTAAACGGGACTGTAGAATTCTTCTTTCTTTTAATGTAGGAAACATGATGTTTATGATGTTTGGATTGCCCTTTGTCATGCTCATCTAGTTTTACACACCTCTACCCCAATCATTTTTTCTACTTCTTTTATATATGTTAATGTTTCATTATTTTTTATAATTTTTTATTAATGGAAAAAAAATTACAAGTACTTTTTTCAATTTCTTTTTCAAAAATATTTCTAAGTATGGTTTTCTTTAAAATATTATTTTATATAAGGTAACTATGAAATTTATCAAGCAAGTTATAATTTTCATACAAAATTCTACAATTAGTAATATTTCTTATATTTAATATTCCTTTTTTTAAATTTTTTTCCTAAACACACTCTCTTGAGGGTGATGGATGGTTAAAATGGTGTAATATATATTATTCAAGTAATGAGATTGTACTTTTATCATATGAATATCTTTTACTAGTTAAATTTGTCTTTTACAAGTATTTTATACACATTTATATAATCATGGATGATAAATTTTGAAAAACAAATTAGATAAAGGATAGTATCTTATAGTTATTTTAAATAGTGCTATATAAATAAATAGTAGGTTTCTTTCAATATATCATACTATTTTATTATCTGTTACGAATTTATTGATAATGTCATAATCTCTAATGAAATTTATTCTATTTCTTGTTTTTTATATCAGCTATGTATAATTATGTAGATGTGTATAAGAATCAAGTTGATACAATAGATGAAATTGTAACTTTCATATATGAGAGAATACTATTTAGACATCTCATATTATTTCCTTCCATATTTTATAATAATATCATAATATTTTTTTTCTTTTGAAAATTACTATCCTAATATAAGAGACTGTCTCTTAAGCAAATTCTGTCTTTTGTGTATAAAGATGTGTATGCTTCTCAGACCCTAAAATCCACCGCCAAGAAATACTATGGTAGGCCTCTCAATGTACTATTTAGATAAAGGATAGTACATTATAGTTATTTTAGATAGTAGTGTGTCGATATTTTGAAAGTATATTTCTTTTCTTTACATAGTTGTATTTGATTATCTTTTAGTATCATTTAGTTGATAATTTCTTTATTAGTAACTTACAATGTGATATACTAATTTTTCTCGTTTTTAATTGTTTTATATCAACAATATTTAATCATGCATCGATTTTCTTTATTTTGATACAACAGACTCAATACACTTTTTACTGAACGAGATAATACACTTTAGAAACCTTAGTATTACTTTCTTTCACATACCATATCTTATTATTTGTTTCAAACAATAAAAATTGCTATCCTAATATCTATTTTATGACAAATATTTATTTTGTGGTGATATAAATAATCAAATATTAACTTTAATTTTATATCTCAAAAAATACTAGTGTGGACCTCTAATAATACTATTTAGATAAAGAGATAGGAGGTTATTTTGAATAGTACTATATTGATATTTTGATAGTAAATTTCTTTGTTTCTCATAGTACTATTTGATTATCATTAGTACTATTTAGTTGATAATTTGTGATTAGCGATATATAATAATGTTTTTTTATGTTTATTTTTATATCAAATGTGTTTAATTAATTATGCATCCATTTTCTTTAATTAATTATGCATCCATTTTCTTTAATTAATTATGCATCCATTTTCTTTAATTAATTATGCATCCATTTTCTTTATTAAATGGGTTAATTATATTTATCTCTCTTAAAGTTTGACCATATTATTAAAAGAATCCTGTAATTTGATGAAATAACAGTCAAACCCCTAACAATCAAACGTTTAACAAATACCCATTTTGGTTATTACTGTTAGAAATGTTGTTGATGTCTACACAAAATTATTGTGGGAGGCCAAAAATACCCTTAGAAAGCGAATTTCACTAATATTTTACTTCCAAAAATATCCTTTCCTCATCCCATCTCCACGACCAGCCTCTACCCTTTATCCTGGTCTCTCACCTAAATCTCCACAACAGGCTTCTATCATCCATCTGGACCAAAGTATACAAAGACACAGGAACACTATGTAAAGAAACTAAACAATGCTATAGAATAATATAGGAAAATTTTACAATCCCTTTTAGAGAATCATTAACTGTGAGGAGACACTTTTATAATACAATATGTACTTTAAAAACTTGTCTTGTACAAAATCCTTAAAACTATTCCCTCAACGAAATTATAAAATTCCCCATATAATATAACCCACAAACGTGAAAAGTTCAGACAAAAGTAAAACAAATTCTTTTGACTTGATGAGTCCTGTCAAGGGATAGACTTGCCATCTAGATGTAGAAATCTCTAAACACATTCTAAACCAAATGGCTTACGAGGTTCAATTAATGAACCCTTTGAAAAAAAAATACTCTAAGCATTACAGAATTGACGTAACTCTTGATGATGTTAAGAAGGAATATGCTAGAATATAATGTGCATACACATGGTTCCGACACCGAATCTACTAAATTTTAGTAATTTTACTCTTGTGGTCCGGTGTTAACCTAATGGATCAAATAATAAATGTACTACTCGCGGATGGATCCATCCTATGTGTTTTACATATAAATATCAAAATGGCAAATTAAATTAATTAATCACTTTCTTAATCATTCTAACTCTAAATAATAGCATATGAAGTCTCATTGATTTATTCTCTCTTGTCAGGTTATTTAATAATTTTCTTATTTATTCTAGTTTTGAATTCTCATTGAATTACTGTCTCTTATACACATACTGACTTAGTGTCGGAAGATTGACTTAGTGTCGGAGCTTATTCAAGGGATCAAGTCCCGCCTCTTTTCTTTACAGGTATTTTAGACTTAGGTACTATGTGCAGTGTTTCAAACATGGGCACTATGTGTGGTGCTCAACATTAATTTTGGACAATATTACACTTGAACTAACCCTAGATTAATTATTTGTATTATTAACTCCAAACCTCAAATGCCATTGAAGGATGTGAATTAAAAGAGAGATAGAAAGACAGAGATCATATAATCATGATTCATGACACAAAATCTAATCCATCCAACTTCACCTTTTCATCTTATTTATTTATTCAAAAATCATGCTAAAGGATACATGTTTGATGTTTGCACCAGGATACAATTGGTTAAATGGGGCGGATGTATTCAGTTTCAATTATTCAAAACGTATTATAGTACCGGACAAAAAAAATCATTTATTCCATTTGTCCTGCTCCGCCACTTCTAACCAGTCCATCTCTTTAAACTCCATCAAAACCTTGACATTCATGTTGACGGCCTCTGGGAGCTTGGCTCATTCACCTCAGTGGCTCTCCAATTTCTTCTTGTTCTCACTGTTGACATCACTGACGGCTCAAAAAAATTATTGGTAAAAATGGATAAACAAGACCGGAGATGTAGAGAGATGAGCGGAAGATCATACGGGTGGCGAGGGAGAAAGATTAGGAGTGCTAGAGACCAAAGAGTAGTAGTCAGTGGTTGGACTACAGAATCAGATAGCGAGAGGCAATGAGAGATCGCAAAAGAGATTGGCGGCTGTCTCTTATACACATCTAGAAGCATAGACCTTATATCAGGGTAACTTAGTCCTTTCTCTTATACACATCTAGATATGTATAAGAAACAATAATTAGATGTGTAAATTATATGCTAAGGTCTTTCACCTGATCTCTGTATATACATCGCAGTGACTAATAAGAGACAGGTTAATGTTTGTCATTTTACCACATTTAGATGTGTATAAGTAACATGCACTATTAATACAAATTAGCCTTTAGTGACAACTAAAGTTGTCACATAACGTTGAAAAGTTGTGATAAAAAATAATTCAGTGATGTATAACTATCGTCACTTAGTCATAACAAATAGTTATATCACAAATTACCTCATGTGACAATCTTAAAATTTCGTCACAAAATCATAACCAACTGTGACAACCTGAAGTTGTCACAACTGTCTTTATAAATTTGTAACAAGATTTGTTGTCACTTTTCATTTAAAATTTTATCACACTAGATACTCATGACGTCGCTAAACTGAGCCTTTAGTGACAATATGTTGTCACAATAAATAGCTACCGATTGTGACAACTTTTCTTGTCACTTATTGAATTTCTGCCTTGTCATACACATATCTGTGCACCCTAATATTGGTGGCAACTGAAACTTATCACAAAGTCTAGTGACAAGCTTTGTTTGATAATGACAACTTCACATCACACAAAGTGTAACGAAAGTAGATCCTTTTGTAGTCACTAATTTTGGTTTTTATTTATTGTCATTATTTAATTCCACATACCTATTATTTCCAATACAATAACAAGACAAACACTTACTTTCAAAGAATAGTAAATCATACAATATAATATAAAATCTCAATTGTAACAAGCATCACAATGCATATATTATCAGAAACATCTAATTTATTTAAGTAGGCACATTTACAACAAGCAACCAAAATAGAATCACAAACCAAAATGCATGTAAGTTACTAACCATTGTTGTATTGTCAATAGCATATATTCTAGAATAGAATTCTAAAAATACTTTTATCTGTAAAAATATCACAAAAAAAAACTCATCCTCATCTACAAGGCAAAGCATGATGTCTAAAAAACTGTCTCCTTGTTGTCTTGTTTTTTTCACATAATGGTTAATGGCTAAAAACTGCTACTGATATCAAATAATGATTCCAATTAGAATATGATGAAGAAAAATAACAAAGAGAAAATTAAAAGGGTCACAACAAGCAGCCTTATCTATATGCAAATCCAATAACCTCTTCCAAGCACCCATTAAATGAAGTCAAATAGCATATTTTAACAAAATTTTGAACCATTTAACAAAAGTCTTATACCATTGCCAAAATTTCCATGAAAAACAAACCATTTAACTTCATCCACTGTCACCAAATCCTTTTCAATTGTCTCTTATCTATCTAGATTCTAAAAGACATCTTTATACTTAGTTGCCCTACCTTCATTTATATCTCTTAACAACGTATTAAGAGGTGGAAAATGATTAAGAAATCAGAGAATATGTCTTCATTCATCATAATATGTTCTTTCATATAAGCTCACACAATAATATTTAAGTAGATTTGGCAGATTTGATCCATATTTATGTTACTATTTATGAAGTTTAGTTACGCGGAAAAGCTCATAACTAGCCATTGAGACAATTCACAAAAGGTAAATATGAGAGCTTCAATGTAAAAACATCCAAATTTGTAATACATATTGGAGAAAAACCACTCTGAATTTGAAAAGGTTAGTGTACTAACATGCCAAGATGAAGGGATATGAATTACGGATATAAAAAGAAGTCAATTGACACTTACAGTTTCATATCTGTTACTTGGTTAACTCATTCATCTATGCAAGTAGTTGCTCATACAACTGCTTTCTCTTTATTGTTGCTCCAAGTTCTTAATTACCTCCTTTGGGCATTGAATTGCTGAACAATTGATGTAGAACGTTGTTCTATTGCATTTGCCCTTTCCTTTGCTCCTCAATTTTTGACTTGAGGCGTTGAATTCTAGCATCTTGTCTCTTGATAGCGCTATGATTATGTGTTTGACTAGGAATGTATCCAACTTCTTTCTTGCAAAGACTCTACACTAGGTTCTCAAGTTCTGCAGACAATAATGAAGCATTAACTAAAGACGGAAGGACTGTAACATGATGCCATATTTCTTGCAAGGCATCATATAAACATGTAATATCATTTGCAAAAGAATCTGTATTCTCATATATTACATTAACCCGGCGCCATCCCTGGGATTGACCAAAAGTTGGTTGCCCATGATGGATAAGAATAAACAAAAGAAAGGATATATATATATATAATCCTTTTGACCCGCTCCTTGTTGATATGTATATATATATATATATATATGTATGTATGTGTGTGTGTGTGTTTGTTTGTGTGTTTATATACATAAATTGTGTGCATAGGTGTTTTTGGGTTCACATGTATAGATATAATATATAAAATTATAGTACTAGTTTGTAAAACTGTAAATAAAATGTATATTTACTTGAAAAGAAAATGTATTGTTGTAAACTTTTAACTTACTATGACGGCAAGTACTTAAGATTTTTTTTTTTTTTTTTTTTTGAAAGTTCTAGATTTTGTTAAATACTAAATTGAATGTGTATAAAAGACAAGAAAAGGCTAATTTTAAATTTCAAATTTTGGCGGAAACTAAATTTGTTAATCGAATTCTGATTAACCAGTTTTGAAATTTTAATCTAAAAATGAAAACAGTTGCAAATTCGATTAACCGACTTCGTGCTCACCCTATCTAGTGCATTAATCAAGAATAATCAAAATTTCATTAGTTTCTTGGGGCGGATATCAAATGTACATGCATGATGTGATTTGCCAATTTAAGCAATCTTTAATTGTTTCATGCTATGACGTTTGCTAATTACGATCTTTTCATAGTGATGCAATTCTGTCAAACTCCCAGAGCATTCAAAACAATTAATTGAGATAAACAACATTAACTGTGCATAGGTAGAAGTATCAAATGAACACAATGTCTTTACTCGATCCCGTATTACTACAGTTGCAAAACAAGGAAAAAAAAAAACCATCAAGTTTAGATTTTCATCAATAAAAAGACTTTTCACTTGCTTGGATCGAAGTGTACATACTATGAGATGGAAGCATAGTTGTCTATCTAGTCTTTGCATTAGAAGAAAGTGGTAGCCAAAAACAGTGAATACGAATAAAAAAAAAAAAGAAGAAGAAGAAAGCCAATTATAGAAAATCAAAATCACAAGACTAGAAAACAATACACAATTTAAAATGTGATCATGAAGAGTTGTTAACCGATGCTAGTTGACTTCAAAAAGAAAGAAATACTTGAGTTGCATTCCGGAATGGCTTTCCAAGCTCAGAACAATAAACAAGCAAATAAAAGAAAATTATTTTCCAAACCCAAACATGACATTTGGGTTTGTAAGAGAACTACGACTTTGCAGCGCATAAAAATATTTTGAAGAAAAAAAAAACATATATGTTTTTGTATAAATTGTAGTCAGGTGATTGGCTTTATTACATTCCTCAAAGTACCAGTTTGGAAAATAATTTTCTTTTATTTGCTTGTTTATTGTTCCTGTCTCTTATACACATCTAGATGTGTATAAGAGACAGGGGTAGGGATGGTGGGATGGGGTGGGTGAAAATTGAAGTTAGTCAGTGTATAATGTTTTCCACTTTTAATACACATCTAAATGTGTCATGGAGACAATTTGAAAATTGAAGTTAGTCAGGTATGCTAGCTTTGGAACCAAAAATACATCCACGCCACCAATAAACAATACATCCATGCCACACAAGTTTTAAAATACTGACATTTCATGCCACCAAAAGTCTAGTCAAACAAATAAACAACCACCATGTACCAATTAGTAACCACATAAATGGAAGTTCCTAAAACTCTGAGCTTAAAACTCACTAGGACTTAAACTAGTTCTTAATCAAAAAGAGACAAACGACATTAACCATTCCAAGAGACAGCTCAATCCCAATTGCCAAAAAAGCAGAAACAGAAAAGGCAATTCAGACAAAACTAGTAGTGATTAAGGCGACAAGCCTTAACACATTTTCTTATTCACAGTTATGTTGAGAAATCTTTGACAAAATCTAAAACTGTACGTGAAATAATCTACGGGTTGAGAATCTATTTCCAGAATTGAACTAAAAATAGTTATTAAGTAAGTTATGAAGTACACTAATATCTACATTACAAATAACAACAAAGGAAGATGGACTAAGTCATATTTTAATTGAAATGCAGCAAACTAAATACAAGATAGACATGAAAACTAGTGAAGGCATGACCCATTTATTGATTCACAGAACCAGCAAGAGAAATACTCAGCAATAGAAAAATAGACAAAAGGTGCCAAGTACTCTGGGATCACTAGTTCCTTTAATAATGTCGACTGAAGTGTATCATTATCAATTACGTGAATCTTTCATTAAGAAGAAACAACCAATTTAATACAAAAAAAAAAAAAAAAAAAAGGTAAAGCTAATTAAATCTTAGCAGATAAGAAGATCTACTTAATATAGTACTAATGTACATGGACAGATTTGGTTGGAACTTGACTAGAGCAAGTACAAAAGCACAACCTTTTTAAGTCATTGATACCTTTCGATAACAATCATATCTCTTCTTCTTCTTGGAATCACATATTTACAATAATAGAATCCTCGCGTTTTGTGCCACAACTTATCAAAAAGATTGGAAATTTTTTCAAAAGAAGAACATTACTTTTGTAAATTGTTCTTTCTTTTGGTCCTTGCCCTCCTTGAAGCCACTACTCTTCAAATCAAAAGTTGCCTTAGATCAAATCAATTGAAGTACAGTGTTGATTTTCTACACTAAAAGATCTAAGTCAAGAAGATTGAATTATGTGAGAAATTGCATCGTGGTTTTGGAATATACTTGTTTGGGGTGAAAGGAGAATTATTGAAGAAAAAGGTTTGTACTGAAGGAATTGGTGAATTGGTCTAAAGGAACTGATAGAAGTGGTGCTACAATAAAAGAGGTCATTTGGATCAAACGACATCGTATAGGATGAAAAATCAAAAATCCCATCGCACTCGCAACATTTTGGTTTTGGCGCTTCTTGTTTAGCACCATAACAACGCCTTTGAAATATTTAGGTTCCCAAAATCACAGTGGATTGGATTCATGTATCTGGATCCATTTAGTTATTTTTAACAAATTGAAAAAACATAGATTTTGCTATTCCAATCCAATTGGAAGCCGAATCTAAATAAAAATATTTAATGTATAATAAATTCATATATATTTATTAGTCATTATGTGCATGTGTGTATATATATATTCTATAATTGCCCATATAACATATGTTCTATTGTGAAATATATGCATAGATATGAATTATGGACTAAATATTTGTACTGTAATTACAAAAATAAATAAATAAATAAATAAAAATTATTATTATACAAAAAAAAAATTATACAAAAATTTGAACTTCAATATAAAAATTTCAAAGTTATAAAGTAATAAGTCTAAATGGGGATCCAAGTCCAAATTTGAATACAACAATATCTGAGGGATACAGAGATATGGATCTATATCTAAAGACACAAGTTTAAAAATTAGGCAAAATCTAGATTCAGAGCTAATAATACTAATCAGATTTTGTATGCTTATTTAAAACTTATTCTATTTAGAATCACTCTTTAATAGCATATCTGTGAAAATAATTAACATTTTGTATTCTTAGTGAACAATTAGTTTTGTTTATATACTTTAACATAGTACATTGGTTAGTCAGACCTAATAAAACATTAAATCTAATTAATCTATATTTCATTGTGTGTGTTTAATGAATTTCAATTAATTCATTAGCTTGTCGTAATTGAATGAATATCAAATGCCAAGATATTAAGATCTTAAATGCTTCTTCAAGCAAAATCTATAGAGTAAAGTGCCTATTTGGTCACTAAACTAAACTCCGACTGTCATTTTAGTCACTAAACTTGTTTGGTGGCGAAAAGTCACTCAACTTCTCAGTTAGTTTGCGCATGTGCACATGAGTTTTAGTTAGTGTAAAATTATCCAATCACCTTTTACCACACTTTACCTTCAACATCTTTCTTTCCTATCAACCACAACTACCCTCCTTCCCTAACAACCATAACCAACTTCCTGCCACCACTCTTGGCCTTATCTCCACCCAGATCCGTGCAACCATAACCCTTCTAATCCCTATCCCACCAATCCCTAGTCCCTCACCCACCCCATCCCACCATCCCTACCCATCCTCCATCCCCAATCTCCGTCAATACCGTCCAAGATGCATGACATTTTCAAGCATTAATATTTCAATTATGACAGACAGTAATATTCAGAAGGTATAACACATATAAAATAGGTTGAGTATGATTTCTGTCTCTTATACACATCTAGATGTGTATAAGAGACACCCGCAAGATTCTTATACAAAATGGTACCCAAGCCTAAGCCCTAGCCCTAGCCTGAGATGTGGATGCCTTCCCACTGAAGAATAGGGGAGAAGAAAAAGATTCAGTTTTTTGAGACTTTCTAATATATCCCTTGAAAATATTCAAGATTTTGTAATATCTCTTAGAACATCTTGAGGTCTCAAGACAGAAACCCTTCAAAATCTTCGAATATTTTCAAGGGATATATTAGAAAGTCTCAAAAAATAATCTTTTAAACAAAGATTGGCAGTAAAATAATCCTCAGCTCAGGCTAGGGCTAGGGCTTAGGCTTGGGTTTAGCTGTAGCCAATTTATCCTTATATGGCACGGGAGCAAGAGCCTTTGACTGGAGCCTTCTTCTCCTTCTTGGCAAGAGCCATCTTCTCCAACCGGAGCTTTGTGTCTCTTAGAGAACATCTACCACGATTCACGAGGAGCGCAAATAAAAGGAGAAGGGAGGAGAAATGAGGGAATAGAAGTGGTAAAAGAGGGGTCTCTTTTTTTGGACAAATTTGGCCCCGCCTAAAAAAGCATGTGAAAGGCACATGACCAAACTAACGAGGCTTTAAATAGGGAAATAAATGGAGTGAATCCATAAATGCACTTTTAGAAGTTTAGTGATCTTTTTGTCCACCAAAATAGTTTGGTGACTAAATCAATAACCGGGACATAGTTTAGTGACTTTCTAATAATCTGTCTCTTATACACATTTAGATTGTGTATATAAGACAGTCCAATATTATTCATATAGTATATAGACTGTCTCTTATACACATCTAGATAGAAAAACTTAGGGCTCAAATTTGAATTCTATCCATTTTAAACTCAACAATAACATTATGATAATTAAATTGATTAACATAGTGACAACATGTTGTCACAGACTCTGAAAAATATGGGATTTTTGATTTTTCATCCTATACGATGTCGTTTGATCCAAATGACCTGTGACAATATTGTCATCACTTCTATGAAGTTTCAATGACAATGTTGTCATAATTAACGTTCCCTTTCCTCCCCCTGCGTACCCCATACGTTTAATGATAACATTGTTGTGACAACATACAGGTTGTCACTAAATCATACATTCTAGTGACAACTGCTTGAAGTTTGTCATTGATACCTTCTCTTCAATGACAACTATGGTTCTCGTCATTAATGATAGTGACAAAACAAAATCTTGTCACAACTACTAGCATTCTATGACAACTTTTCTATCATCACAAAAAATATTGTCATTAAAAGCCTAATTTTTTTGTAGTGATGGTCAAACCTTAAGGGAGGTAAATGTAATTAACCCTTATTAAATTGATATAATGGATTCAATAATACCTTCTACTACATGTGATAATACATTTTAGATATCTCAAAAACCCGCAGTGGTTGTGTCTAAGTATAACTATTAACCTAGTTGAGATGGGTTATAAACTTACCAAACTTATTCTATTAATGCATAACTTCTACATAATTATTCTTTTTTTACTAAATCTGTCATTGTATTCAAATAAGTTGATAAACCAACAATAAAAGGATAATATTTTTGCGTGTATATTAAAACATGAGGACACATTACTGGAGGCGGCTATTGGTTTTGTAATTTTTATCAAGTAATCTAGATGCAATAATCTATGTTTATTTCAATTTAAAGTGGAATAATTTTGCCTAATTTTTAAACTTGAGAAGGGCAAACTTATAAGATCTTTAGTGTTTAATAGAGCAAAATTTGGATAAATTATCCTAGTATACAATCTTATGATCCATTTAAAATCAAATTAAGAATGTTTAGAGATCTAACACAGTTTAAAAATTGTGAGACCAATTAGAAACATTGATAAAATTTGAGGCTATTGGAGTCATTTACCCTATATCATATCTATTAATTAGCACATGCTTTTAATAAGTTTTTTTTGATTCCTAACTTGTGGGGCAAATTTTTTAGGCATTAATTGTTGATGTTGTTATGGGTTAGGACGTTTCCTTTCATTTCAGGGAGTTATTGGCACCATCTAGTTTTGTATTGAACATTGAAAAATTCGGTAAAGATAGGGATAGGAAAGTTTTTTGGTAGATCAAGGTACATGTATTCTGTAGTTAGGAATTAGCCACATAATCCATGTAAGAAGATTACCTTAACATAACCCAGGTAAGAAGATTAATTCCAAATTGTAAAAGAAAGTGAGTTATGTAAATAAATAAGTATCACAAGTTCCATGATAAATCTACCCAAGAATTTTCCTTAGGGATGAGGCCTACATTTTGACTCCTAATACTGTGGTCATTCAAAGTGGCTAACTATGGTTTATATGTTGGTTCAAAGTAGAAATAATAATAATAATCATGTCCTTTGAAATATTAATGCTTGAAAATGTCATGCATCTTGGACGGTATTGATGGAGAGAGGATAATAGAGAGGAGCCACCTCCAAGAAATCCAAAGGGGCGTATGCTTTTGCAAGATAGAAATGCCGTAAATTGGAATTCAAATTCCATGATATTAAAACAAAAATCATAAGAGGCTAATCAAAATGAAATTGCACTCTACAGAGTTCGACCTAGATCAGGATCAATAAGCATAGAAAATCGACTGAATTAAGCAAGGATAAATTCAATCATTCCATAAACTCAAGAAAAATAGTCAATACATTAATTATAGACTCTGGCTTTTTTTTTTTTTTTTTTTTGAGCTGATATTTCGATTGTCAAAGCTAAGATACATAGCCTTCCAGATATTTCGTATTAAGATCTAATGCTAATTGAAGTGGTGAATAATGCTCAAGTAGATAACATCCAAGAAACACTTGAAAAAGATTATGCCCTTTATTCTCCAACTTTATTCAAACTTCAAAGCATTAGATCACACATGGATTGTCCTAATTAATACGAGGAATAAGCTGGGAGGGGTGGAAAACTTTGTTCATTCTTGAAAAAGTTATCAGGATCGACCTGAGTTTTCACTTGGACTAACCTGTCAAAATTATTCTTGAAATATGGAGCACCCCAAATTCTTGCTTGTTCAATACTTGTTTCACCTTCAACATTATTTACCCCCAAATCAAGATCGCGATAATCAGCATATGCAGCCCTTGGATTGTTAGGAACATATTGTCCAATAACATTATGAAGTTCTCTCAACCAATTAGTATGATTTTGGATCACGGCCGATGTATCGTTTTCATACCAATAAACAACCTCAAACATAATGAATAAGTTCCCTCTATGTGGGAATGGGATTTCTGATTCAGGGATTTCATCCATTATCCCTCCTCCGAATATAGTCCATTCCATTTGTCCAATAAGTGAAGGAACTTCAGAAAGCTTGTATAGTATCTCTTCAAGACCTTTCTCGGGAATAGGGTCCTTGGCAAAATCAGCTTTAGCAGTGAAATAAGGCTTGCTTGGAGGAACTCTGCTTGTCAAGAACTCTTCAATGTTATCTATTGGCCGGCCGATGATGGTGAAAGGGAAAGTATTGGATCCAAAGCATTTCAGTGCAATCCTCCCTTTTTAAATTCAATTCGGGGAAATATTCACCGACTACTGAAAGTAGTTCATCAACTCCACCACGATAAACAGATATAAATATGGCATTTATGGTCGCCTTACCTGTTTGATTATAAATGGTACTCGTAAATTGGAGTGAAATGGTAAGATTTCTATGCAAAGTAGGCGCAACATGTTGCCACTTTAGACTATACAATCTTGCGTTTAAATTCCAATGTCCTAGTGACAGAAAACACTGCAACATTTTCCGGGACATCGACTAATGTCAATTTGTACGAAAGAATAACAACGAAATTTGCACCGACTCCGCCTCTAATAGCCCAAAAAAGATCCTCACCCATGGAGACGCGATCAAGAATTCTTCCATTCACATCTATCACACGTGCATCAATTACATGGTCCGCGGCGATGCCGTATTGCCTTGTCAATGCACCGTAGCCGCCTCCAGTAATGTGTCTCTCCAGCAGCCACAGTAGGCCAATAGCCCGCTGGAAAACCAAGAGAGCTATTCTTTTTATAAATGCTGTAGTACATTTCGCCTAGTGTTGCACCGGCTCCAACCCACGCAGTTCGGCTTTCAGGATCAACGGAGACTGACTTAAAGTTGAATATGTCAAGGACGAAAAATGGGACCTCAGAAATATAGGAACTGCCGGCAAAATCATGGCCTCCGCTTCTTATTCTTATTTGCAAGCCAGAAGTTTTACCGCAAAGGATGGCCTTTTGGATTTGTGATTCCTTAACTGGGGTGAGAATCACTTTAGGCTTGGGAGTTTCTGGTGTCAGGAATTGGGAGTTTTGTATGTAGAAATCCAAGACTGATAAGAAAGACGAGTTTTTTGGGGTGTAAATGATGCTTGAAATTGTGGTGTCCTCGGAACTGAGAAGGCAGCTGAGAAAAGCATTCTCTTGCTGATCTGATGCAAATGCAATAGCACAAGAAATGCTAAGCAGAAAAGTTCTCAAAAGAAATTTGAAGCATTAACATCATCTCTTTGGAGTGGTTTTACTATGTCAAAACGAAAGTTGGTTGTAAAGCTGAAAGTTTGGATATCCTATTTATAGACTTATATCCAAAAACTAAAATTATGATGCTTTATCCATATGACAATCAGAGGAGATATTAAATTATCTATAGTAATATTTTGGGTCATAATCATGAGTTACTAATAATTTAATTTAAATATATTGATCTAGTATTTTAGGGTCAAAAATTATTGAGTCAACCAAAATCGATGTATTACAAAAATGCAAAGACAATTACAGCTGTTTATCATATCAAATTAAGTTGTGCGATGAATTTAGATGATTGATAAAATCTATATATATATAGTATGTTAAATGTACAAGTTTGATTTAATGAATTAAATTTTATTTCTAAAATTATCCTCACTATAAAATTAAATAAGTATGTTATGTCACAAAATGAGAATATCTTTTTTATTATTATTGAGGCCACTTGAATTAATATCCATAAAAGAATAGAAAGGAAACAAAACCAAGTTTTAGGTTTTATACTAGGAACTAAATTTCATTGAAGAATATTTCCTTCTATGTTAGTATATCCAAAATAGGTTTTAGAAATTAAATAAAAATAAGAAACCAAATTTCATAGGATGGCTTTAGACATTTAACAAATAGAAAACATAGTACAGTTCTATAATACTTCTAGAAAATAGGAAATAAATGTATTCTGAGGTTTCATATTATGTACCAAATTTGATTAAATTAAATTTTCTTTTATAATAGAATTTTAGAAATGAGCAAGAAAGAAAATAGATTTTAGACATTAAACAAACAGGAAAGAATAGTTGGGGAATAATTTTTATATGTTCAACTATATTTTTTGGCACTTCATACCTATTAATGGATTATTAAGTGATTTACACTTGAGAATTTGCTAACAAATGACATATCGCACGGCTTAAAATTACTTAATCAAGCCCTGCAAATAGTTTATACGATTGATGGATCTACCTATTCTTGGATTAAATTTTAAAGAATCTATGACATTAGCTGATATAAGTAAAAAATTTTAAAATTTAACACGACCACAGAATCTACAAGTGAAATAAAAAATCGAATCTACCTAAATATTTTTCATCATATTATAAGTTAGGGTGCATGTACTAACTATTCAGAAAATAAGATAGAAAATTATAGTACCTTATGTGCTGTAGAAGATACGGAGCCGTTTTGGTCATGAACTTATAATGGACACGTTAAATGAGGTGATGTTTGCTGCAAATTTGGTTACTCATGCAACTCGCTTCCCTGCTATATAAATTTTAGATGCCAGCATGCAAGAACTTTTACAGCTCTTTTATACATTCTTTTTATTTTTATTTTTATAGAAATTAAATTTATAAAAGACAGGATTGCAAGAATTACAACCATATCATCAAAAAGGCTCATTAAACAAAATAGGGTGGGGATCAATTTCAGAACATTTTAGATTATGTGTTAATTAGTTAATTCAAATTAAATGTGCTAAGACATAAAATGTGAGGCCAGTGGGCCACTACTCCCTTCATTATTTTTAAATATCACTTTAACCTTTAATGCAAAAATTAACATTGTTATTAAATAGTCTAAATTTAAAGTAAAGTTGATTTTATATGACTAAATTACTCTTTTGACATTAATAGATTAGAAGAAATCCCAACATCAATTACAAATTGAATAATTAATGGAGTTGGAAAGAGATAAGACGGAAATTGGTAAATTTTAATTAATACTTCATTGGATTTCTAAAGTAATACTTAAAATGGAACGGAGAGAGTATTTTTTTTTTCTTTCTATTGAAGTATTAAAAGACAAAAAATTATTGTACGTAGTTTAAGTTAACCACTTACTAAAAGACACCGAATTGCAATTTAGGTAGTAAGAGATTTTTTCTATAATCTATTGGTCATATATCAAGTCACTAAAAAGTAGGTGAAAGCAATTAAGTTTTTTTTTTTAAAAAAAAAACATAATAAAAGTTAATTTTATTTTGAAATGAGCTGTCAAATAAAAGCAAGAAATTTGATTTGGAGCAAAAAGTTTAGTTTCTTAAAATATTCCCCGTTTGGATGGTGGTTTTTTTCATTATTTTTTAAATAATATTTTACAATTATTTCATACACGTTCTTTACTCACTTTTTTATCTCACATATATCATATCAAAAAAGTTGCACTATATATTACTTTTTCTTTTTTTTTAAGTTTTCCACATTTGGCATATCGTATCAATTTGAACGAGTTTCGAACTAATTTTACATCTCAAAGCTGTGAAGTGTTGCGTCAAGAACACCAGTAATTTTAACAACCGGACTTCAAGTAAGCTTAAATATCTATTCTTTTTGTTATTTTTCCAAAAACTTAATTATCTATTCAAGCAGGTAAATAGTTTGTATAGTGTTGGGATTCCATAATAAATATTAAGTCCTTTCATGATTAGGAAAGCATGATAATATATTTTCCTCTTTAAGTAAAACACAATATTCAATTTGTTATAGAGAATTCCAGGCTACGCTATTTCTCTTTGTAACACCAAATAATGGTATTTGCAGGTGGAGCAAAAACATTTGTTTTTGATAAAATAAAATAAAGTAAAAGCAAAAATATTTCATGAGGGAAATTTAGAATTTTCTAGGTGGTGAGAGAAAGGGGACAATTTCCATGAATTTGTTGATATTTGTACGAGCATTGATTGACCTCAATATAGACATGCCTCAACGTCGCCCTCTTATTGGTAATCATCTTTATTTGCACAATTTAGATGATGCGACTAGAAAATTACGTACTTTTTTTCCTTGTGATTCGCAACTTCTGGGGCAAATTGCATTAACCAGTTGATGTCTTAGGGTGAGTTTGGATGGAAGGAAATGGATGGAAGAGAAGAGAAATAAGGGAAAGTTAGAACTTTTACTTTGTTTAATTCAATGATTTCTAAAAGAAGGGAAAGGGAGGGATAAAATTTTCAAAAAAACTTTCTAGTGATAAATTATCCCATGTGACAATGACCAAAACATATCATGCACCTAACCAATTTAAAAACAAACACATGAAACTAATATTAAATAATATAGTTCAGTTTATTTTCCTAACAATACTTCCTTTTAAACTAAGTTTTTCAAATTTGAACACGCTCAACATTCCTTCAACTTTAAAAATGTTTCCGGTTTTAAAGCTTTTGGAATCTCATGTAATATAAGAATTTTAATCTCTTTAATCGAACCAAACTTGGTATGAAGTGCTATTTGATATCAATATGCATATTATACCTCTAGAAGCACTAAAGAGACTGACTAATTCAATCTATCCGTCTCTTATAATTGTAGTAAATTTAGTAAAGCTAACATTTGTATTGAAGAACATCAAGCATACAATGTAACCACAATACTTGAGTAGCAGTGTTAGCTACTACTATATACTCCGCTTCTGCGGTAGATAATGTTATCACCTGTTTCTTTTTAGAACTTTAAAAAAACACATCAAAACAAGTAAAAATAAGTATAATCTGAAGTACTTTTTCTCTCAATTGCATCACTGCCCAATCATTATGTGTATAGCCAAATAATTTGATTGGATCACTTCCCAAATAAAAAATACCATTTCACTGAATACCTTTGATATACTTCAAAATCCACATTTAATGTTGTAAGTGAGACTGGTATAATAGATTTGATAAGAGACTTAACCTTAATCAAACCAAATACTGAAAATGATATTTGGCCTAGTAGAAATCAAATATCTCAAACTACCTACCAAATTTTTAAAGTAGTAGGTATGATCAACATATTCTCTAGTGCCACCCTTCATCAAATATAATTTTTCTTCAACCGGAGTCAAAATTGGATTAGCTCCATCTATCTTGAATTTTTTTTAGAGTATTGCTTGCATATTTTTTTTTTTTTTGAAAAATAAAAATACCTCTGTCAAACTAAATGATCTGAATCCCGAAAAAAAAGAAAGACATGAATCCCATATTTGTTATCCCCAAACTAATTAATCATGGTCTCCCTGAAATCAACAATCATCTCCAGATTATTTCTTGTAAAAACAAATCATCTACATACAAGTACAATAATAATATTAGCACAAATAAAAATTTAATATATAAAGTATGCTCATATAGACACATTAAAAATCACAAGAAATAAAATATGAGTCAATTCTCATGTATCACGCCCTTGGGGTTTATTTCAACCCATACAAAGCCTCTAAGTATCAACCTTTACATCTTATTTTCCTAATCTTTTCTAAAAAATCTACAAGCTGTTCTATAAACACTTTCTCCTCAAGTACTCTATTCAAAAAAGTATATTCGACTTCCAGATAATTTTTCACTTATTTTGAACAACAATAGAAATGATAAAACGGACTGTATCAAGCTTAGAAACAAGTGCAAATATGTCAAAATAGTCAATATCAAGTTTCTGTTTGTACCCTCTTGCCACCAATCTCATCTTGAATTTCTCCATTTCTTCATTGAGCTTGTATTTCATCTTGTAGACCCACTTCACTCCAGTAGCTTTTTTACCAGTTTGAAGAGAAGTAAGCTCTCATGTATTATTTTTCTCAATGGCATGAATTTTTTCATCCAACGATCATCTCGAATTGTCTCCTTATAAACAACTAGGTCACAATCTGTAAATAAAGAAAAAATTCACAATATCTTCAACAAGAGAATTATCTGAAGAGATAACATACTCCTGCAAAAATCTAACAGGCAACTAGTACTGATGCCTTATAAGGCCAAATGTCTCAATCTGTGAACCCTGAGTAACTAGTGATGGTTGAAAATCGTGATCATTACCCTCCCCTTCATAATTTAAAGTTACATGTGCAGTTTTTTGTTCCTCTTTTTATCAAAGTTATACTTCTTTCATAAAAAGTCACATCCTGAAACTAAATCGAATAATTGTAAGTCTAGGATTGCTCACTTTAACCAATAATTGTTTACCTTTGTCATCAAGGTCCTGTGCAGCTGATTTGGAACAAGAGAGTAAGCAATGCAGGTAAATACTCTAAGATGACAACAAATAGTTTTTTACCACTCTAAACGTCTTCAGGGGTTTTGTCAAGAATACTTCTTGTAGGATACATGTTCGACAGATAAATAGTACATGCAATAGTCCCTTCTCAAAAGGTTTTGGCATATTTTTACTTCAATATACATCTCACCATATCTATAATTATCGTATATTATTTAACCACTCTATTTTGTTGTGGACCTGGCTGTCAACTAATGATAAATATCATTTTTTTTAACAAAATTATCACAAACTAGATATTTCTTAGGCTTATCAATTCTCAAAATTTTTGACTAACAACCATTTTGCTTTTTAACAAAAATTTTGACTTTTTAAAAAGTCTCACAAGTATCAGATATTTGTTTCAAAAAATAAATCCAAACTTTTCTACTAAAATATCAATAAAAGTAATAAAATATCCATTTGCCATTAGAAACACCTTATCTACAGGGTCGAATGAATAATCTCAACAGTCTCATCTGTCTCTATAACTTTCCCTCTCTTATCCTGTATCTCCAAAAGACTTAGATTGACAAGAAATTACAACTATCACAAACTCTTCCAAGAATACTGATATCAGACAGCCCACTAACCATTATTTCATTTGTCAAAAATCTCAAACTGTCAAAATTTAATTGTCTAAACTGCAAATGTCACAACCAATTATTGTCATCGATTACAGAACTCAAACAAAAAAAAAAATCACTATTTAAATTTAACTCATGAATAAACGATATGGAGTAATCATCACTTTTGTAATCATGTCAATGTTTTTATCAAAAATAATATAAATACCATGCCTGATGCGAATATCATAATTTTTTCTGACAATTGACTCATTCTCAACAAATTATGATTCAATCACGAAATATCAAAAATATCAAAGATAAAACTAGTAGACCCAATTTTCAGGCTAATGGTCATTTTTCTTTACCAAAAACAAGGAAAGTAGTATTATTACCAAATCTTATTTCACCCTTGATAGATTCATCAAATTAAAAAAAATAATTCTTTTTTAATGCACATATTATTATTATATCCAATATCCAAAAATCATTTATTTTTGTCAACAATATATACAGCATTACATGCTACAAATAAAGTCCTCAAATTGATTATTATTTTGAGCCAGATTTTCAACAACATTAGCCTGAAAATTCCTATTAAATTGTTTATTTTAGCCAAATTTTTTACAATTATAAGACTTGAATTCTTCACCTAAATTTAATAGTATAGGTGAGTTGGCTACCAAACACTTTGCTTGGATACAAGGTTAGGGGTTTCAAATCTCTTATATTTTTACGGATAGAGGTTAAGTCTCTTATCCCTTGGTCCCATTTCAAGCCTTCCCCTTTCTCTTGGTAATAGATATAGTTAGACACGAGTAGACTAGATTGTTGCTATTAGAAAAAAAAAAAATAAACACTGAATTCTTTGATTATTCTGGATCTAATTAAAATTATTTCCACACCAAAATCTAATTAAAAATATTTCTTCCAAAGTCATTGATAGAAATTTGAAGATTTTATTTGCCTCTATCACTGTAGATTGTAACCAGACCTTTGTTGTTGCAGGGCTGATTTGTCTAACTAGATTCTCCTTTGTGCTTAGATTTATCTTTCTTCTTCAAATTTAATTGTGTCTGTTGTGGTTTCTCCACTATATCTTTCATCGTAGTATCCTCCATCTTTCCATTAATTCTCCGCTCATATAGAATCAATGAGCTCTCCAAATCTTCAATTCGCTTAATTGAGGATGCTCGAATTTGACATTTTTTTTCCTAAGTTACTACTACCACATGGCCAAATTCATTGGTAATATATTCAAGAGTTTCTCCACAAATAATTCATCAGTTAGTTCATGACTATTGAGTGTCATCTTGTTCTTGACCTCTGTTAGTCAGAAAAAATAAGACTCAATGGATTCTAATTTTTCCATTATCAAAAGTTCAAACTTCCTCTTGAACAAAATCAGATTATTCTGTTGAACTAGTCTTCTCCTTAATGTGTCTTCTCCAAAAGATCCCAAATCTCCTTTGCCATATTTACTATAGCAAATTTTCAAAAATTGAAATATTAATTGCTTGATAAATTTGTGACAACACATGATTATTTTTCTTCACCCTTACATCATTAGATCTCCATCTATTATTCCATGAATATAATTCTACAACTTATGTACTTTCAGATAGGTTATCATCTGTTTTTTCTATACACACACACATATATATATATATATATATATATCAAATTTATTTTTGAGTTTTGAGTGAACAAATAATTACGAGTGTCATAACTATGTTAAAATTAATCATAATTCTTGATACCACTTTGATGGAGTCAAATCAAAAAAAAATTAATCAAGACAATGAAGAAAAATATAACTAGAGGCAAAGAAATTTTTCTTATTTATCATGCTAATACAAGGCTTGGAAATAGAGGATATGGCTAAAGCTTTTTAACCAAAACAGAGACCTACATACTTCTGCTAAAAACCATAACATGTACACTTGTACTAATGAGAAATTAGCCCATATGACAATGACCAAAAAGTTTATAATGCAGCTAACTAATTTAGAAATAAACACATGCAACTAATATTAAATAATATAGTTTTGTTTATTTTCCTAATTGTTGAAGAGTATTAATGTCAAAGGTAGTAATCTTGAACTATTTTTTTATAAAATTAATGTAATTCAATAACTTATTTAATATTGTACACCAACTCTAAACAACACTTAAAGTGACATAGATGAAGTATTTTTTTTTCTTTAAAAAAAAAAAACTCCAAAATTTTTTTCATTTTTTTTTTTTTTAAGACTAAAAGGGGGTTTGGAGGCTTGGAGCCCTATCCTGTTTATTTATAAAAATTAGTGGAAAAGGCACACCTTATGGGTGTGAAATTTATAAAATTTTATACAAAAATAAAAAAAGAAAAGGTATGTGTGGAAATAAGAAAGGAGATAAGTAAATAAAGAAATTAGTGGGTGGTTAGTGATAGTAATGGCATTAATTGAAATTCAGTATCAAATTAAGAATAAATTTAACAAAACAAATAATAAAACTAAACTTTATATATAATATAGATATAGATACTTTTTACGTATTATTTTTTTTCTTTATTGGTTTCAAACAAAGCCAAATTGGTCCATCTATTGATATGTCAATGTTGCCGGACCCTTAGATACTTTTTTACGTATTATTTTTTTCTTTATTGGTTTCAAACAAAGCCAAATTGGTCCATCTATTGATATATCATATTGCCGGACCCTTTGCATTGTGGAGAAACGGATTTTATTCCAACTTCAATTTGAAATTGATATTAGTTAATAATTTTAGAATCTATTTTTAAATTTTGATTGAATTATTTGACCAATTAATCGGTTTACTGATATTCATCTCTAATTTTAATTCTATTTCTTGTATCTCAGATAGGAATCTACATGACTAAAATTGACTAGATGAGGTAGATGAAAGATTTTTTATTATTATTATTCAAGTTTAACGGGGGTTCTAAATAGATGAAAGTGTTTAGAAAGTAATATAATTAAGCCACTAAAAAATAGGATAGATCCCATTATGGTATTTGATTATTGGAAAATATTTAGATAGATCCGGTCTTTAACATTACCTGTAAACTCTGTGATCAGAATTAAATCTTAAAAAATCTTGCTTATATCAGCTAATATCATAGATTCTCGAAAGTTTAATACACACTATAGAATTTACAAACAAATCTAGATGTACCTTTACTAAATATTTCTTGGATCTCAATTTTAATTCTATTTCACACATCCTATTTTTTATAAGCTTAATCTATACTATAGGGTTTACAAGTGAGGTTAAAGACCGGATCTACCTAAATATTTCTTGGATCTCAATTTTAATTCTATTTCTTGGATCTCAAAAAAAATGTTAAAAAATTGACTAGATGAGGTAGACGAAAGATTTTTTTATTTATTTATTCAAGTTTAACCTGGGGTTCTAACATAGATGAAAGTGCTTAGAAAGTAATATAATTAAGCCACTAAAAAATAGGATAGATCCATTATGGTATTTGATGATCGGAAAATATTTAGGTAGATCCGGTTTTTAACTTCACTTGTAAACTCTGTTGTCAGAATTAAATTTTAAAAAATCTTGCTTATATCAGCTGATGTTATGGATTCTCGAAAATTTAATCCACACTATAAGATCTACAAGTGAGATTAAAAATCGAATCTACCTAAGTATTTGCTTTGATGATTTATCAGCTAGAGTGAAAATGCCGAGGTGGAGTACACTGATTTTCCTTTAACCAAAAATTTTGGGGGCAGAGGGCGGATCCATATATAGGGCAGACACATTAGTAATGTCTGCGACCTCAGAAACAGCATCTTGTTCGTTCATCTAGTTACAAGAAGGACACGGCCGTTAGATAAGCGGTATCACATGTTGGGAGAAAATTACTAGCCAAGTAAGGTTATTGGTCAACTAAGAAAAAAAGCGCATGCGTTTGCTGCGTAAGTGGTCAAAACACCTAGATAGAGGGTTTTTTTTTTTTTTAATTAATAAGTTACACACAACTAACAGTAGAACTTGTAACTTATAGCGGAAAAGATAAATTTAATCTCTTATTTTTAAAATATCGATTAATTTAATTTTTTATTTAATACAAAAATTAATTTGATCTTTCATTCTTAAAAAATTAATGAATCTAATGTTTCTGACAGAATTGTGGACAAATTAACAAAGTTGTCAACAGCGTGGCCATTGCAAGCCACATGATTATCACGTAATTTGTTTCATTAGTTTGCCTACAATTTCGTCAGAGGGCTTAGATTGGTTAATATTTTTTGTTAAAAGACTATTTTTGGTTAATCTTTAAAGTGTGCCCCATTTTAATCTCTTTTATATATAGTATATTTATACATAAAAATATAATATATATATATTAAAATAAATTAATTTAGTATATTATCTAATAAATGTTAACCCATTTGGAGCTTTTAATGAAAATTTTGGACAAATTAACAGTAAAAAGCCACATAAACATCACATGGCTATTAAAAAACAAACAGTTGATGTTTTTGAGACTTATTTCTAATTACTCTCAATGTTTTTTTCTTTCATCTCATTTCCCTAACATTAATTTCATCTCATCTTCTTCAAACAATCTTCAATGATGGAAATTTGGTTATTTTTAACCTTCAGTAATTTGTGTTTAACAGTCACGTGATGTTTACGTAGCAGTTACTGTTAATTTGTCGAACTTTTCTGTCATTAGCTTACATTTGCCAATATTTTAAAAAATAAGGAACTGAATTGGCATGCTGTGATAAATAAGGAACCAAATTGGGACACATCCTAAAATAAGATACCAAAATAGTTTTTTGCCCTTTATTTTTTTTGAAAATATGAAATACCAAATTGGTATACTGTGATATATAAGGACCAAATTAATTCGTAACTTAAAAGATAATGAATTAAATTGATCTTGTTCCTAGAACTTGTATATACATGGAGAGAATGGATTTAAAAACCCACCAATTGCAAATTTTTTGTTTAACTATTTGAAATTGGCGGGAAGACTAAATTAGTAAATGAATTCGCCCAACAATTTGAAGCATTCAAATGAAAAATTAAAGTTTTCTAAATATTCATTAGTGACTCTGAACTTTCAATCATCTTCTTATTGAACCCCTATTGATTATATTACATTTTTGCTTTGAACCTTGGTAAGATAAAAGTCTAGAATTTTATTTTTATTTTAGTCAATGTGTATATATATATATATATATATATATATATATATATATATTCATGGTTTTTCTTAAAGAATTCCTATTGGTGGCATAACATTTTGAATTGAGTATAAAAACCATGAAGAAAATCCAATGTAACTCAAAATATTCTCAAATTATGTAATAATCATCCTGAAAGTACCAAATCGTATTTCAAACATAGATTCAAATAGTTTGTATTTTCATTAATCAAAATGACTCGAACACCCCCAAGTTAGATTCTCTAAAAAAGTATTTTTGAAGTAGCAAAAATTTGACAGACTTTTCCAAATCGTTCCATTAGTTTTAAAATTACTAATAAATATCATCATGTTTTCCAAAAATAGAGTAAACTTGTAAATAGATTTTTTTTATTTTATTTTAGGTTTTACTAATTCATTACCTTAAAAAAACCTCAAGTCATAACTTTTGTATTATATCATAGAATATTAAAGATTTTTCCATATAAATAAGTATAAATATTTAAATATAAAAGGGAAATCTCGTAAACTAAAAACTTTCCATGAATATTCAGATCACTTTGATTCATTAAAAATTAAGATAGGATATATATAAACTAATTTTGAAGTGTTGAACATATCGTGAACAAAATATTATATGCAAACTAAATGTGTATGTGTTTGGAAAACATGTAAATGATAGAAACATGGATTATACATAAGTAAAATAGATCAAAATATAGGTCCTTGAAGTAAACTATGCATAACACCAAAAAAAATTATGTAAATTATAGTAAGTATTAATAATGTAAGTATAGCTATGCATAAAAGGACTATATACTACTATAATTATTGGAAACAATCAATAAAAAAATTTATGTGACTATTTGATATGGCTTACAATAATATGTCTACATATTTTTCAAGTTAAGATAAGTTAATAACGATGAAGATAAGTTAAAATAAGTTATGCCAACGAAGTGAAGATAGTAAGAAGATGCTTTCTCCTATAACTTAATTGTCATCTGTTTGACTAATTAAGAGGAAGGGAGAAAGTTTTTTTTTTTTTTTTTTTTTTTTTAAAAAGAAGGAAATAACAATATTTGAACATAAAAGTTATATATTTAGTTTAACAACTAAGTTTATATTTGCATATTATGCTTTTTTTTTTTTTGACGTTCTTTGAATTAAGTAAACTATAAAATTACTTTTACATATTTTGTATGTAAGAAGTACAATTACATTTATTTGTATTTGTTACACATTAGAAATATAACACATAAACTCATGCAATACATAAAGATGGATGATTTTTGAGGAAGAATTTGGCTGTTAGTTGTGTGTAACCTGTCTATAATGTCACATCAATTAAATTTGACAACCTATTGTTAAATTTGGTTAAATCGAATTCTAGGTTGTATTTTTTTTTTTTGGTAAAACAAATCCATATAAAGTAAGCTCATAAAAGACTGACAATATTTGCATTTAATGGGTTAAATACAATAAACATTGGATTGTTGTGCACTAAACTTCCTAACGTTATTTTTTCACTTTATCCCTTTGGCTAATAGTCAAATGTAACTCCGGTGTTAGTTTTTCAAAAAGTAATAATATTGTCAATATTATTAAAAATATAAGTATACTCTAAATTAATTAATATTATAATTCTTGAATTATGCTTTCTTCAATATTTAAAACTTAAAAATACGATAAAAAATTAATTTTAAAATTTTTGTTGAACTATTAATGTTGTTTCATCTAAATAATTTTAATTTGAGTTTTCAATTATATGTATAAAGTAACTTCATATAATTTAACTAATAGTTGAATTATATTAATAGTTAGGAAAAAAAGTAAGAAACATGAAATTAAGTGTATAAAGAAAGAAAATTATTAAATTTATAATATATAAGAGACAAGATGATTTTGTGTCTTGTAATTTTAAAATTTACTTTAATATGAAAAAAAATACAATGAAAGACCAAAAGATACTGATAGCGTTAAGAAATTTTTGTATTTAAATTTTTTTCACAGGTATTTTAAAAAAAACAACTGGTGTTGATGGGATCATAATATTTTTAGCTATTTTGACAATATTTTTATATTGATTAATGACTAAATTGTGTTAAGAGACAGGTGTTAAAGTGAGTTGAGCTGAAATTGTGCCTAAATATGAGGCTCGATTTAATTGTGATGTTTTCTTATAGTGCTCCAACATCAATTTGTGTATAGACTACACTTTTTTGGCTTAGATAGCTACAAGTTATAATTATCCCAGCTGGGAATTGTTTAATTAAATAAGAATTCAAGTTGTTTTATTATTTAGGAAAAGCACAATTTTAATTCCATTATGTTTGATTATCACACATAAGATGTGTATAAGAGACATGTTTAATAGAGACACTTAATTGAATCGGGTTAGCCCAAACTCACATTATCCTATAAAATTTTTTATAGTTTTTTTGTTAAAATTTTATTTTTTGTGCCTGGTCAATACAATGTTAATAGAATACTAGAATTATTGACCATTATCCACATAAAATTAAGTAGTACTATTTAATATAGGATGAAATTAGTATTTTATATATATATATAAGTTTTATTTTGTTTGATGGTTGGCTAAGCCACCTGAATTATTTTAATTCTGTTATTCAAGTTTTATTTTGTTTGAGTAGGTTGGCTAAGCCACCTGAATTATTTGTTTAATTCTAACATTAAATTGGCTCCCTTGTCCCTTACCCTTCTTCCTCTAGTTTTCATATATAGGGGTCTCCGGTTCTCCTCTTGGTATAAGAGCCAGAGGGGGAAGTAGGGTGACTACTATGAACCTAACATGTTAGTGTTTGGCTAGATTATCTTTTTATGTTAGATCTGATATCTGGTTCATGGTATATATTCGTCTACCTATACCGTAAGGTTATTATGACGCTTGAGTTTACTCGCAGAAGCCCACATACCTAACAGTTGATTATTTATGTTAAATGCTTAAGAATTTCATAGATCTGTTAGATCTTTAGTTAATTTTAACATTCATGTAAGATCTTGTTGGTCCTATGGGATATCACTCTGTTGCCGTTTAGCTGACGAACAGGTGTTGAGGTTTGATAGGTCCTCTACCCATAGAGTGTAAGGACTTGTTCTTGCAAAGATCTAGACTGAATGTTAGAATTTGCATAAAGATCTATTGATCTGAGTCATACTTTCACATTTATAATAAATAATTGGTATCTTGTATATAATCAGACAGATAGAAAACTACAAACATGGTTGGAATCTATCTTCATAAGAGACAAAAAAGGTTTCTGTGCCAAAGGGAACAAATGCAGGAAACCATTCCTGCATTTCCTTTTATCTTCTGCATTTTTTATTTTTTGTACTTTATTTTGTTTAAATTATGAGTGCTTTCTTCAGATCTAGTTCTAGATCTTCTCAAGCCTGGTTCTTACCTGTCTCTTATACACATCTATTTTTAACCCCATTTTCTTGATAAGAGACAGCCTATGACTATTGGAAAAGACTTAGGTAGATTTGATTTTTAGAAATCTACAAAAATAACAAATGGAGTTTTTCAACACTATTCTGTCAAAAGCTGTTGAACAAACCATCCCACTCGATCTGAATATGACGAGATCAAATTGCTTCGAAAAAATCAATTGAAAGTTTTAAACAACCTAGTCCTTCTGAATTTGATTATTTATCAGCCAAATTCATTAACAAAAATAGTCCATCTATAAGAGACAGCTATTACTTTATGTCGCTGTCTCTTATTTTAACCAGCCTATGTGGTGGTCTGTTTATTTTAATTGTTTTCCAAACTTTTCAGTTTCTTTAAACGATCCAAACATTTTAGATTCCTTAACTTTAAATGTTAAAACTTCAAATTATAAAACAAAAACTGGATCTCTTCCAGTTGCCATTATTTTTATACTTCAATACAAAGCTATGAACTCCGCTTTTAATTCTGGAACTATTAGAACACAAAAGAAAGGAGAAACTATTTTTTTCAAACTGACTCTAGCAGATCTCATTTATCTGTTCCCAAACCAATTTCTTGGGATCAAGTATCCCTCCCTCAAAGATGGATACTTCCAGAGGCTTTGCCTCCAGTCCCTGCTAAAAATACCTCTATTTCTAACATTAGACAGGCATTTTCTACTGGTTCAGTAGAAATTTCCTTCAATAGAACCAATAGTGCTAGATTTATTCCTCCTAGGAATTCTGGTGCTTCAATTAGTGATTTTCAGAATGTCCCAAAATAAATCTATATGGGGGGTTTTAATCGGGTGGATTTTAATAAAACCCAAACTAGCCACAATTAAATCGAGCCTCATATTTTGACAATTTCATTTCAACTCACTTTACAGGTTCAGCTAATTATTTTTTTCGGGATGAGCTGGCCGAGGTTGGGCCAGCCCGGCCCAATTGACGGTCCTATTTCGCAATTTAGTTTGGGGACATAATTGAAATAACTTTAAATATAAAGAGTCAATGCACAAATTGACCGATTCCACATGGTTTGGCCCACGTTCTGAAGTACTATTTTTACTGAATTTTGTGGGTCCAAACAAATTTAAACAATTCGCCTAACTTAGATCTGGGAATCTTGTAAATTTACTGTGGGCCCTACTAAGAAATTTTGACAGTATATTGCCGAGATCCTCAATAATTCAGTTCTGCCGATTCTTGACTTGTGAAATCCCGTCACTTCTACTACCTTAAAATACGCAATTGACATTTGTCAAATTTTGATTGGATGTCTAGAATATCACAGACATTTTATCTTGTAGTATTTCAGAATAATGTTATCAATGTAAATTAAGAAAAAAGAATTATATAGATATACAAAATATAAATATAAAGTATTATTAATGTGTATAAGAATATATCAAACCTAAGATTGAAACAAATCAAATATAAAAGCTTTATAATTATCTAATTTCCATTAGGACAAATAAGATCTGTCCAGAATTAAAAATATGAAGAGCGGTTGATGTTAGCAACTTTGCAACGTACATTAGCTTTTGGAAATTTGTTTCAATGTTAGTTACTATTCCACCAACAAAGTATAATGAATTTATTTTTATATGAATAAAGTGATTCATGACGTGGATATATATAAAAATTTTCTTACTATCAACATTATCCTTTCACAAGGTACAAATTTAAATAGAAGATATTGATGTGAAGAAAACGAAAGAACAAAAGGAAAAAAAAAAAAAAATCACAGAAGGGTGGTTAGAACAGAACTATTAGAACATAATTTTGGGTATCACATATACAATCATTTTAATACACTATATTCAAATATAAGTTAAAAAATGATAATAATTTTATACATCTACAAATAATAATAATGTCAAACCTCTTATATTTACAAGTTACAAAATAATCACTTGACTTCGTAGAAATTACTTTATTATGTTTGAATTTGATGGGAAAATAATTTGAAACGCACTAATTTGTAACTCTACTTGAAATTAAATATAGAGGTAGATTGGAAAGTTTGCCCACTAAATACACATTTAGGATTAAACTTTAGAAAGTTTATTATATTCAACTATATATAAACAAAAATTTAAAATTTAATCCTGATCACAGGATTTACAGATGTAGTAAAAAATCGAATTTATTTAAATATTTTCCCTACTTGAAATAATTCTCATTTAAATGCGCCTAGATTGCATGCAGAAGAAGAGGCGCAAAAGGTGGTGAAAATGCTATTTTAGAGAGTGAGCAATGTTTATCGACTATATGGTATTTCTTAACCAAAAATAGTAGTTCTTTCTTAATGCAAATTCTAATGGTGAGCTAAAATCCATTTATCTAAAAAAAATTTATGATTAAGAAAATATCATCTTTACTATGAATATTGCTCGCTCCCTAAAATAATATTTTCATTGAAGTACATAAAAAATAATTTATACTATATATAAAATAAAAATCTCTCTCCTAATATGATGTCATTTAATGTTTTAGGTAGCACGAAAGTGTCGTTCGCTTTGAATTCTTTGCTTCCATTATAGTTCTTCCTTTACTCAAGATAGAACCATCTAGCTACCACTACAGTTTTACTTAAATGCAATTGAATTATGGTCTTTCTAGGAATGATATTAAGGGGGTGTTTAGTTTATATTCGGGGAATCAAAATTAAAATGAGAATTATGAATCTCGTTATTGATATGAATTTATCAATCATTCTTCTTTACTTGTTTGGTTTGAATAAAGAATAAATTTTATTATATTGATAAATAAAATAAATTTGAAATTTATGTCACAAGTAGAAAATAAAAATAGATATTTTTTAATACTTTCATTTTCATAGAATAATTTTCACAATAATTAATTAAATAACATTTATGAATATTATTAACGTTAATTTTCATTCTTTTATCTTATACTCATAACCTAAACACCTCCTAAATTCACGCAACTAGTTCCCATCTCAAAGTAAATTTAATCTCTATCATGTAAGCTTTGCTGTGGGTGGACCCCTTTGTGGTATCCGGGTTAGATGCTTGACCACAATTATGTTGGAATAAAAATATTGTAATAGCCATTCTGCAGTTAATCCAAAAAAAAAAAGAAAAAAAAAAGAGAGCGAATGTAGTAATAGTCATGAAAAATATTTACATAAACCCGCATCTTAGATTCCATAACATTTAATCCACACCACAAGGTCTATAAATGGGGTTAAAAATCAAATCTACCTAAGTCTTTTCCAATAGTCATAGGTGTAATTCGGACGATTTTTGGTAAACTTATAAGGTATTCTTAAATTAGCAAACGCACCTTAGACAAGAATGCAAATTAACACTAATGGTGTCCTACTAACATCTATAATAAGTAAAAAAGATAGAAGAGAAAATTTAGGGATGAAGAGAGTTTTATCCCCCTAGCTGCCATGTCCTTGGCATTAGGATACCGTTTTGAAATTCAGTTAGACTGTGTGAACGGATTAAGTCGGAATTAGTAGATTCATATTTGAATTCGATTAATATATTGAGATTCGATCTTAATTCGAATCTAAATATTTGACAGTTTACAAAATTATTTCTATATAAAAATCTCTTATCCCTATAAGGATTCTGATCTAGATTTTATAATAGATTTTAACTTTTAAAATTAGTGTTAGAATATTTTACAATCTATAAGAGATTAAAGAATTTTATTTATTTTATACAATTATAGAAAATATTTATTTCAAAATTTATATTTATGCACAAGTTCTATAAAATATAATTTACATTGATAATTTATACAACTTACATATATAAATAGTATAACACTAATTGTATATAATTTTATCGTGTATTAAATTTTAATCGGATTCATGTCCTAATACGAGATTTATATCTGATCTATTTATTATAATAGTTAAACGGATTCGGATCGGATCCGATTAATTCAAATTTCTCATGGATAGATCTGTGTCTCTTATTCTAGATTCGGTCGGGTTTGGGTTTATACCTAACCCATTGACAGACCTATTATTAGTCAAAAGTGCTTTTTTCAATTATATTTTTACTAAATTTTATAATCACTTTAAGAAGCCCTTCGAATATATATTTATGTCTTGTACAATATAATACTTTGTATTATATAAAAATTATACTATGTAAGTCTTTTACACAACTACATAATTGTCTAACTGTTGGACTTCCCGTATTTTGGTTGGATTATAAGAGACATAATATGTTATGGACCCTTCAAATAATCAAAATTATACTATTTCTTATAACACATCTGAAGTTTATAACATCACACCGCTGTCTCTTATACACATCTAGATGTGTATAAGAGACAGGAGTAATAGCTAATAGTCTGTCTCTTATACACATCTAGATGTGGATAAATATAAATTAAAGGATCCATCCATTTAACGTAAAACGGATTTATATAAGAATTTTTCCAATGCACTGTGGCACACATTTTATTTATACAATATTATTGTTGATGTACAAAAGGCCATACGGCGGTATATCAATACACAAAGGAAATCGCAATGCTAGAAAGTAGGGGTGTTCACATTCATTTGCTTATCCGATTCATTTTGAATTGTATAAAAAAAAAGTACTTAAAGTGGTTAGTTAGTTTTTTAAGGTTGGGTATCGGGTCCAATACTAATAGGTCGAGGATCTATAACCTAATAAGTATCCAATCCGATCTATATAAAAGATTAATTATACCAGTAATTTTACATATTATAACTTACTATTAATAGATTTTTCTTCTTTCCTTTTCATTTGTGTGTATTTGTGTCATTTTTCGTCAATTTTTTATTTTAAAATTTTTTAAAATTCAAAATTATCAAGTCAAATATCCAATCATACATGAATTGAGTAGCAGGTCAATTTTTCTTGACCCGATATAATCGAATCAGGTCAAATAATTACCAAATGAACTGAATACTCAGTGCATGAACACTTTTACTAGAAAGAGAATTCATTTCCTTTCTTTCAAATTTTTTAATATTTTCTCCATTAAATTTTAAAGTGATTGACTTTTATTGAAGCGCATTAATTTGAAACTAAACTTGAAATAATACTCGTTAGCCCATTGCTATGGTGACTTCTTTTTATGATCCCACCTAAATTCTTTGATTGCATCGTTGCATGTGAAACACGCTCTTACAATAATATTAATAATGATGAAATCCATTAAATGGAAGCTGAAGGAAGATACAGATATATGGATATAATCTAACGTGTCTCACTGGATCGGTCTTTAATACATGCAACGTAATTGATTTTGGGTTTTTTTCAATTTCTTGACCAAGATTAATTGATGGTTATGGTTCACCTAGATTGCAACGCATGAGAGGATACTGATATTGATTCTTTTAATTATTTCATTTTAATTAAAAGAAAGTAGGAATCATTTATTGGAACCTAAATTTTACTTACTGCTCTCTCAAGCCAAAGATGAGCTGTAGGTTTACAAATAAAAGTAGAAATGAGAAGAGTCATTGTTAAAGAAATAAGGCATTTCATTCTAATTTTATCGACATTGTGTTTGCATGGATGGATTTGGATGAATTTGATTTAAAATTTTAATTTATAATGAGTTATTCAAATAAATTAATAGATTTAGTTGTGAATTTGAAATTTACCAAAAAGTGGAGTGTGATTTTAATAGTTAAATGAGTGAATTTGAAGTTTTATCTAAATTTCATGTCATTTTAAATCCATTAAATTCGAAATTCATTTATTTCAAATATTTCGTTCATTTCAAATATACCAATCCAAACACAATACAAAATCTTTCCACTCAGTCAGAAATATAACTCAAGCTTATTGTGCTTAAAAGAGTAACTACAAATTGGTCTGTTATACATTTCCATTTACACTAGTAAATTTTTTGTATATAATTATTATACCAAATCTCCAAATCAACTGACATTATACTCTTATATTAATTATTTAACACGTATTACAAATTAATTAGTATAACAAAAATTGTAAAGGAAAAAGTGTAATATATCCTAGAATTATATAAGATTTCCCCACCATCTCCCTTTATTTCTGAACTTGGGCATGTAATAAAGACAAAAGTTTCATTTATATGACATTATTCCGCAAAACATTTCGCATGGCAACAATAAAAGTGTAGACATTTTCTTCATTACTTGCCCATTGTTTGTTGAAATGGGTCACCTTTTCACACCAATACTAAATGTGTTGCGGTGGATATTTTGGCTGTGCAACACGCTTGGAAGTTGGAAGGCCAGCCTTCTCAGTCATGCGTATTTATTAATGAAAACAGATTGCGAGTGCCTAATTAAGATCAGCACCCAATTTCCTCTAAAAAAAAAAAATATTAGATAGCACCCAAGTTTTCTTTTTCTTTTTTTTTTACAAAGAAAAATAACAAATTTAGCTGTGTCAATTTTTTCAATTCAACGGTTCCACCTATGATTTATCATTCAGGAATATATCTAATATATTTCAATTGCCTGTGGTAGCACAAATCTAGATTAGTATAACGTTAATCCAAAGATGCCCTTATAACCAATTTTATATTAGCCTCTTTTCTAACATCCACATCTTGGCATAAATAAATAAATATATATAGAGAGAGAGGTGAATCGCATTCTAGATAGTCCATGAAATTAAGGTTTTATATAAATAAAACTTAATAGTTAATAAACAAAAAAAAAAAAAAAAAAGACATCCACATCCAATTGAATAAATACAGGTGTACATATAAAATAAGCTGGGAAAAAAAAAAAAAAAAAAACTATTCCACTCTTCGCAATTAGATGAGATATGTAAAGGCAGCAAAGTTAAACATTGCACGAACTAAATAGCTTTTCTCAAACATTTGGGATGTCTCCGCAACATATCCTTTTTCTCTCCCACACAGCCCAGTGAAATAGTAGAAGGCTGTTTTATCATAGGCTTATATAGTACTGGAAGTGTAAAACTATATAGTACTGGATTTTCTTAACACAGTGGATCGAGGGCTAGCTTTTCCCAATTTTATGTAAAGAACAAGTGGCGTTTACCTTTCTGTCTAAGAATTCAGTGAAAATGTCAATCTTCATTTAAAGGAAAAAAATATTACTCCAGACACTTTGATTACAACAAAGGGTTGTTCATTGGTGGATTATTGATTATTCAGTTAAAACATTAAATAAGTACATTTTTTTTTGCTTTTTGGTGAAAGAATAAAATTAAATTTGCACTTAACTTTTGTCTAGTTAGTTGATTAACCGATTATTTTTCCTATTTTGATTTTCAAAATATCAGAAAAAAAAATACCAGCAAGTAACTCGTTATTCAAATTACCATATAGTTAGATAGTTCAACACTGTCACATTCCACTGTTCCAGAAAAATTCTAAAACTAAATGGAATATTTGAAAATCGGAATGAAATATAGAACACTAAAATTGAAAGCCTTGAGAATGTTACAAACTAAAACTAAAAATCTATATCTGGAATGAAATTAAATATTGAAAATTTAGAATGAGTGGTAAAACTAGTAGTGTAACACACTAGAACTAAAACTAAAATCAATTAAGTCAATCTAGAACGAGAAGATTCGAGGACCTTTTACCAAGTCTACCCAATAGAAAAGACAGAATAACAGACTTGGGGGAGGGGTGGGCGCCACTTTAAAAATATCTAGCAATCGTTAAAATAAAAGTAATTCTTTTATACTGTATAAACAATTTTATATATAACTATAGAGCTAGTGGTTTCCTAATTTTTACAAAATAACATTTTGTAAAATAGATGATTTTACAATTAAAGAGACAGATACACGTTAGATTATTTATATATATATATTTGAAAAATAAACACATGTCCACTTTATATACTAAACATCAAAAGTTTTTGATATTTTTTATTTTCAAATACCATTATTTCTAATTGGATGATTTAAAAAATTCAAATTTTTAAGGGTCAATGTAAAGAAAAGGACAAATTTGACAAATTTTAGAGGTACAATTATAGGATAACATTGAAATTTTGTTATAAAATTTAAACAAAATATATGATGTTGGGCAGAAAAAAAGAGAAGAAATATAGAAAACTAGATTGTCCGTTATTTCATTCCTCCTATAGTACATGTAGTTATAGCAGTACAATATCATATGAGTTATATTATTAAATAACGAAAAATTTCTCTATACTTATCAGATTATTTTGAATATAGATAAATTTCTTTTAGAACTTATCAAATATATAAATATACATCCACTATAATACATAATTTGTAACACTTCACTTGGATGTCTAGGACATGTTACCAAAATATTGTACCTTGTTAAAACCTTACTAGCTAGGAAAGACAAAAAAAAACTAGTGAAGGAAAATGAGAACACAACGTTTTGTAGTACACTTTTACATGCTAAATCATTAAAAATCTTGCCTAAAAAATTTATTGGAACAAAACTATAGTTAAAGAAAAAAGAGTGTAGTGTATAATATAACCTCCCTTCATGAAAACATTACTTGACATCCTTGAGACGACGCATTCTGATATTAGAAATTAACTTCTCAAATGTTGATGTTTATAGCGCCTTTGTAAACAAATCCGCTAGATTATCACATGAACGAATTTATTGGATATCAATATCCTCGTTCTTCTAAAGATCATGAGTTTAGAAAAGGTTTGGGAAAATATATTTCATTCCATCTCTTTTGATATAGCCTCCTTGCAACTAGGCTATGCATACTACATCGTCTTCGTATAATATTGTCGGCAATTTTTCTTTTAATGTTAGACCACACATCTTCTGTACATGTTGGGTTCAATGAACATTAGTAAGTAGAGAAACACTTACCTCAATATTGTAATTAACTCTACATAATCACAAGTATGTATAAAGTTTGTTTTGTTGAACGCTATGATATAGTAACATCTAGATGTGTATAAGAGACTCGTTTGAAATCTCTTGAAGTGCATGTCAAATAAATATCTGGAAATATAGCCAATTAATTATAATTTAAATCTTCTTGAATAAAGTAAACCCACATAAATAGTCGCTCGGAGGTATCCGATTTCAAACGATTGCAATATCTTCATGTCAGTGGATAATAACTAAATCTTACTAACAAATGCTATATCAAGTCACGTATTATTAACAATATACGTTAATGCTACTATAGCACTAAGATATGGTATTTCAGAATCAAGAACTTCTTCATAATTCCCTTGAGGACAAAAAGAATCACTTTTCACATCAAGATCGTATCAAACGCTTTTACAACTATTGGATACTTAATGGATGTATTTTATTCATATACTTTTGTTGAATCGCTTTAATATTTTTCTGTATAAGTTAATTGATGAACAAAAGTTATATTTGATAAGTACTCGATCTGCAGACATATAGGACTTTCATCTAATTCTTTTTTAAGAAGATATAAATTGCCTTTGAACCTCCTCAAGAATTTCAATAATATTTATATCATCAACATATATTGTAATTATCACAAATTCTGGTCTTTTTCTTTTATAAACACACATGGAAAAATTGGATTATTTTTATAATCCTCAAGAATTTCAATAATATTTATATCATCAACGTATACAGTAATTATCACAAATTCTGGTCTTTTTCTTTTATAAACACACATGGAAAAATTGGATTATTTTTATAATCTTCATTCAAGAGATATTAATTGAGGCAATTATACTCCATACGCCCAAATTACTTTAATCCAGACAAGAAATTTCATAATTTCATTGAACAATATTCTTGAAAAACTTACATGCTTCACGCATGTTTAATCCTTCAACGATTTTTATATAGATATCGAGAGTATCAGGTGATCCATATAAATAAACTGTCACAACATCTATTAGATGCATTTCAACATTTTCATGAATTAACAGACTAATAAGATATTGAATGGTGATTGCATCTACCACAGTCTCTTATGACATCTTCAAAATCAATGCCAGGTAGTTTTAGAATTTTTTCCAACAATCTCGTACACACATTAGAACTATATAACTACTGTTCTTATACACATTAGATTCTATACAAACACCCATTTATATCCATCGTATTTAACTCAAAATTTGTGCATTTACTTTTACAAGTGCAAAAACTTCAAGTTTCAAACGTGAATTTAATCCTTCTTAAATTGTGTCTTTCTACACAACTAATCATTTCTATGATGAAAAGCTTGAGAATCCTATAGTTAGTTTTAACAAGAGATGTGTATAAGAGACAGCTCCTAGGGTCCCTAACATTATTTTTTAAGTATATTCAGTCTCTGGAGCAACGATCAAAAGTAGAGACATATTAAATTTTGAAACAAAAGAAATTGAATGTACAATTATTTGCACCAATTGCAATCGATTAACATGTGAGTATGGACGGATATTTAACTAAGGAGGCATATGATTGTGGGGTCCACAAAATCAATTGCAATCGTTCGGGGTAGATTTGTCTATCAAGGGTTTATTTCACTTTACCCCTTAAAGTTTAGAGTTATTATCACTTTAGTCCCTAACGTTATTTTCAAAAAAGTTAAGTCTTGCTGTTAAATCCAACTAAGCACTCATACTCTTTTTGACAAAAATACCCTCATAACTCTGTCTAAATAAAAGAATTGATTCATTTTTTTTTATCTCTTTTACAAATCTTGTTATCTATTTTTCTTTTCATTTTTACTTGATTCATTTTTTTTTTATCCTTTCATCACAATGTCTCAAAATTTATTAACATCTATTTATGGAAAGAAAATATTAATAAGATATTTTGGGTGTTATGAGAAAATCTAACACTGTTAACATCCATTTCTAAATTTAATATTGTTAGTTTTGATCGTTGCTCCAGAGACTGACACTACTTAAAAAATAATGTTAGGGACCCTAGGAGGTATCAATATATATGCTTAACGCTATTAGAGTATCTTCATGTTGGAGAAGAACTAATTCTTGCTAGAAAACTTACAGTCAAAGCTATATCAAATCATGTATTATTAGCAAGATATGTTAATGCTACTATACCACTGAGATATGGTACTTTGGGACTAAGAAGTTTTTCATTATTTTCTCGAGGACAGAATGGATCACTTTTCATATCAAGATCATATTAAACGATCTTACAACCAATGGGATACTCAATGGCTATATATTATCCATATAGAATCACTTTTATACTTTTTCTGTATAAATTGATTGATGAATAAAAATTTCGTTAAAATAAGTACTCGATATATAAACTTATAGTTCTTTCACCTCAAATTATTTCTTTAAAGAATTCATTTCTTTTGAACCTCTTCAAGAGTTTATATCATCAACATATAAAGTAATTATCACAAAATTTGATCTTTTCTGCTATAAACAGACACATGGACAAATTTGATTATTTTTATAATCCTCATTCAAGAGATATTAACTAAGGCGATTATACTCTATACGCTCACAAGAATTTTCATAATTTCATTGAATAATATTCCTGTGAAACTTTACATGCTTCACGCATGTTAAATCCTTCAACGATTTTCATATAAATATCGATATCAAGTGAGCCATATAAGTAGACTGTCACAACATTTATTAGACGCATTTGAACATTTCCATGAATTTCCAGATTAATAAGATATTTAAAGTGATGGCATCCACTTCAAGAGAATATGTCTTTCGTAATCCATGTCAGATCTTTGCAAAAACTCTTATCCAACAAGGCGTGCTTTATATTATCGTATTTCAAGCTCTCGAGAGTTACACGGTGTCATTTTTCTTATTTCATACAAACACCCATTTATACTCCACTGATTTTACATCTTTAGGTGTTTGGACTACAGGTCCAAAATTTCAAGTTTCAAACGTGAATTTAATCATTCTTAAATTGTGTCTTTTAATACCATTTTGGCCAATAATTTCCATGTCAACACTTTTTGATAAATTTAGATTCAAAATCCTCGTTTTATATTCAAAATATCAACTGATATTATAAACAATAATATTGTCGACACTAATATACTTTCAATTCCATCTTTTTCTAGTAGAGGCATAACATAACGAGATTTCTTTATTTTCATTATATTCAAATATCCGATCAACTTTTTGGGTTTTATGATTAGTTATGTGTAGGGTCTCTTCAAGAGCAATCGCCTCCATTGTATGATCATCTTGAATATTTGTTCTTTTTCTCTTATAACCATTCTCATCTTTACAATTGATTGGTCAACCATGCTTTATACATGGCTAACTATCATTTACACTGATAGACTGTCCTACTTGGACACCAATTCTAATTGGAACATTTACACTAGTATATGAGATTTCATAATTCATTTTAGGTCAGTACGTAAAAGAATCTGACAATTTATTCATAATTATCTTTTGAACTTCTAGTTCACCTTATTCTTGTACGAGAATCAAACTATGATAATTCATTTCATACAATTTTATTCTTTTCAACTGCTTATCTTTTCTCCTTAATATTGGGAAAATATTTTAATTAAAATTGCAATTGGCAAATCTTGTCATAAATAAGTTCCCTGTTAATATTTCAAGATATTTGCTATACAGGGCGACTTATGTCTAACATATATTCTCAACTTTTTTCAAGAACCGATCTTTGTACATTGTGGAGCAATTGAAATATATAGCACACAATCAAAATATTCTTAGATGGGAAAAATTAGATCTTGACCAAAAGGTAGTTATAATGGGTAAAGTTAAAATAACTGCATGCAACATAGCATTTCCTTATACATATGTAGGTAATTTCATTCTCATAAATAATTGTCTACCTATTAATTAGAGGAGTTTTATTAACAATTATGCTAGACCATTTTGGGTATGAACATATGCACAGGATGTTCAATTAATTGTACAATTTGACATATAGATATCATCAATTGTCTGAGCAAATATAAATTCACCATTATTATCAAAGAAATTTTCTTGATCGCATAATCTAAAAATCGTACTTTTAATCAAATTATATGAGTTAGCAATCTCGCAAACTCTAGGTTACAATTCGATAATAAGCACACATGTAATTATCTAATAGATACATCTATTAACAATTATAAAATAGATAGATGGTCCATACACACATGTGTACTAGAGACAAATTCTCAAACTCTGCATGCATCAAGCTCATGATAAATCCTTGCACAAGCCTTAATTAGTTGCACCAAAAATAATATCATCAACGTAAATTTGAACAATTAACAAACCATTTAACTTCCGTTGAGAACAAACTGAATAAGAGAATTCACTGAATTGAAGAACCTTCAGGTTCTTCTATGTGAATTTTCTATGATTTTATGCATCATAATTAACCCAAAATAATTTGACCGGTCACTCCAAACAATAACGAAATTGGAATATTATACACATCTAGATGTGTGTAGTATATATTTCAATTGTATAATTTTAAGTAGTATATAAGTCAAAAGAAAAGTAAGCAAATTTTCTTAAATACATTTATTTGCTGATACACATCTAGATGATATAAAGACACTCAATATTTTTCTCATTTATCTTCTCAATATGATATCTATTTTGATAGATATATTTTAAAAAATAATAGATTATTTGAGACTTTTTAGTTAATAATAAAATGACTTTTTTGGACTAAATCAATCAATTTAGTACTACCCGATATTGTATTAGTATTACCTTTTATTAAATGTGGAAAATATTTCTTATTTTTGAGTATCATATGTGTTGTTACACTGTTAACAAGACATATATCCTTATATTTCGATACATTTATATATATATTGAGTTGTTTTTTATTAAACAAGATAAATATAATAATAGAGTAATATAAAATAACAAATTAATGCAAAAGATAACATATACATAATTTTAAAATTAACACAACATTTTCTTTTTTAGGTATTGTCACCACAAGCTAAATGGTCAATACTTCCTTTAGGGAAAATCATCAATACTATGACCATGGCAAAAATCATTAAAAACAAAATTTATTTTTATACCTTTGGCATACGGTAGGTACGTCAAGTCATTTTGTCCATGTTTTGGCGTATAATAGGTACGTGACTAATAGATTTTTCATACCACAATGATAATATTCATTTTTCAGTATTTTCTGGTGAGATTATTTTGCTAGTATTTTGTTTCTTTTTTTTTCTTTACAATTAATCTACTTCTAGTGGTATGGATAATTATTACAATCTCGTCCATGTTCACGTCATGTCCATGATCAGAAGCATTAGTTTATAATTGTTATACATAATTGCATTAACTTCAAGTAATAAAGTATATCCAGACATGATTGTTTCATTTCAAGGAAAGGAGCGTATACAATTACTAAATGTTTTCACTTGAATGGAACAAATGTAAGAGGGATATGTTTCATAAGAAAAAGTACCAATAATTTATTATTTAATTCAATCAGTAAAAGACATGAAATTAATTCATATTTATTCTTACATAAAACCCTTCTAGGGTATTGCTACAACCAGAGCATATTTGAGGTACAAAAATTAGAGAATATGTTTTTCTCTAACAAAATTTAGTGATTGTTTAAACTTTCCATAGATCTACTGGATCTTTTACAGTAGAATATTCACTTTTATCCTTCATGGATATAGTGGCAAAATAAAATCATAGATTTTATCTTATGCCAATTGGATGTATTATTTTGCTTCTTGATGATGTCTCCAAGACCCATATAATCCAAATAGATTTTCACATCCAAATTTTACCCCTTATGTCAAAGGCCACAAATTCGAGTTTGGAAAGATTTGACATGATCCAACAATAATCAAAATAAATTCTAATGATATTATACAATTAAAAGTATAGAAACAAGATTAGAGAGTACTCGATATAACTAAATCATACCTACACAACTGTGATGATTTAAAGTTCTATGTACCTTCATTGTGTTGATTTAAACAATTGTTTAGAGTCCTGTATAAATCATGTTGTTTAGAATTGAAAATCATGAGAATAAAAGTTAATTATGAATCGCCCTGTATCTGTCTCTTTTAGGAACTTCTATTTTAATATAAGATATTGGGAGAGAAAAGAAAGAGAAGAAATATAGAAGATCAGATTGTCTATTATTTTATTTCTCATATAGTTCATGTATTTTAAAAGTACAAAATTATATGAGTTACGTTATGTAAATAACGTAAATGTCTCTATCCTTATCAAACTATTTTCGATGTAGATAAATTTCTGATAGGATTTGTCAAAATATAAATAGACATCCACTATAATATATAATTTGTAACAAATTTTAAATTTTCCCTTGCATATTCTGTAGTTTTTTCAAAGTAGCGGTTGTGCAAATGCCCTTCACTCCACTGTGGCTCCGCCACTGGATAAAGAGGAAGGGTGAATCGCTCCTGTTAAGAAAGATATTGATTTTCTTCCATGCCAAACGAGGTTGAAGATCTCAATAGCCTTATCAAATCAAGATGGGTCTTGTTTCTAGTAAAATATTTGCTTGAGTCCAACTCCAAATTTCTGCTACAAAGTGCCAAGTCTTGATCGTCACTCTCAGTCTGTAGGGTGCCTACAAGACAAGGCGAGGAGCAATAGGAGTTGTTCCCAGAGACACTCTCATGCTTAGGTTTATAAGAATTGTAAATGATAGATGGTCAGAACGTTGTAATTAATATAGAGAATTGTGTGTTTGTGTTTTCTTGTTTAGAATTATGAGAAATCACACCATATTTATAGGAGATATGATGAGCTTATTGGACCTGCAGAGATATTGAGAATTTGGGCCTAGTTAGACTGTCCTAGCCTGTTAAGTGAGGAAAACCGACTACTTTAGGTTCATGTGATTTGTACCACGTAAAAGTATTTCATTGATAAGTAAATTATATCATAACAGTTCTTAAACCTATTTATCCTATTTGCTTTGACTAGAAATGGAGACAACACGAGCTAATGATAGAGACAATTAAAATAATACTTCATTCGGCCTGTTTGACCATCAATTAATAGAATCAAAATTTTGATTTGTTATTAAGTTAATCAATTATTGATTTTTAATAATCAAGTCTAAACTGTACAACCCATATTTTCTTTTAAGTTTTTATTCAGCTAAATCGAATACCAAATAGTCATCGACAAAAAACCAATATAATTTGGTTTGATGAGTTTATTCGGTTTAATTGAAGTGTCTGATTATGAAACTGCTGCTTTCTTCTTTGGTTAAGGTTGCATATGGTTGAAATCTTGCAGGTTAAAACAAATGGAATTAGTGCAGTGTATGATTTATATATCTCTGTCATTTTATATGAATTAATACTTAGAAGGTTTGCAAGGATTAAAACCTAAAAAACAATAACAAATAAAGGTGTTATGTGACCATGTGGACTGAATTACTTTCCAGCATAAGAAGTCGTGTAAATGCATTAGTACAAGCGCGCCACTCAAGTTTGAGAAGCACTTTCACATCACGTTTCAAACCTTTGAACATTAAAAGTCTTCACAGTTGATAAATCAACTTGACTTTAGCAAGCATCGAGTGACCCAAAATTGACTGGATATTTTCTGCGACACTTCGACTTCTCTTTTTCTTGTTTCGTTCCCGTTTAATTCGGGAAAGGGTACATTTACTCTGCTAATAATAGAGTGATGCTATGCAAAATATTGTGAAAGCAATAAAAGCTTTTGCATCTGTCTCTTATACACATCTTAAAAATTTATATACAATATAAAATTTTAAAACACGAACTCGATCATTTAAAATATATACACATCTAGATGTGTATAAGAGACATATCCCACTACAAATGGTCATCTTATACACATCTAGATGTGTTTTACAGATTACGAAAATATCCCGTTATATTTTAAAAATTTATACAGTACAAAATTGAAAAACACGAAACCTCAACCATTTAATCGAGGGAGGGTGGCATGAATATATTAAGGCGTGATATTTCACCCACTTCAAGAACTCATATCTCAAAGTAAAACATTGTGCGTAATACACATCTAGATGTGTATAAGAGACAGGGGCTGGCCCAATATGGGATACTGCAAAGCTAAATCTCCTCACCTCTTATACTTATTTGTCAATGAGATTGAGACAGCTAAAAACAGTCTTATACTCAAGTGGGATGACTGTTTCTAGAGTCCAATTTATTAGTATAATAATCTAATTAACACATCTAAAAATTGTAATAATAACAAGAAGTGGACACACATTGTGTGGTTTTAGAAACTGCCTAATACTTAGAGTTGATAATTACATTTTCTACTGTGGTAGAATTCATATGAGAGTAGTAACTCATATAATATCTGTCTCTTAGGTACATAGAACTTTAAATCAGAGACAGTATTGCTCCTATAGATTCAAGACATTATATCGACTAATACACTAAAATTCTTAAACACATCTACATTTGGCTAATCTGACCAAACTTCCAATCTCTAATGGCAAAAAAAAATTAAAAAAAAATGTTCCAAAGCTTCTCTATCACTGCCCTAAATTACAAGCACATCAGCCACTAAGATAGCTTCCCTATGAATACGATGAAAAGAAATGGGTAAAAAACACATTTGGCTTCTGTATCCGCATACACATCAAGGATGAGTATAAGAGACATCATTCATGGCAGACAAAATCAGCAAACATATATGAATCCATCTAAATATGCACATTGAAGAGATGAATCCATAAATCCAAAATCAGTATCGGCACACAGGTGTGCACTAAAGAGTCATAAAACCTAACCATTTCTACTTCAACATTCAACTAAATTTAACTGTAAAAATAGCTTTGTTAAAGGACATTAACCCAAAAAAAAAAAAAAAATGCTTGCCAGTTCTCTCTTTTAATGTACCCAAATGTTCTAGTAACTATCTGATTATGAATTCGAAGGTTGGATAGTACATAATACATTAATACCAACTAATGACGAAAGAGAACAAGAGAATGTGCTGTGTGTTTAGAAACCAAAAGGCAACAAGCACAGAGAAATAACCAAGTGGACAAATGATGAAGAAATGAGAAAATGACTATAACCAAGAGATGTTCAATCCACCAGAATCAAATTTTTTTATGGACAGGAAGTATAAAGTGCCAAGTTTTCCTTGGTTAATTAAACAACTAGATGGACTGATGTACAGCCGAAAGATTAATCACCCTCAGTTAACCCAATGTGGACAGTTAACCCGCATGATATTCAGGTCTATATGTGTATCTCAAAATGTTCTTTTCAAGTCTTTCAAATTTCAGCTTTGGATGTGCTTAGTTTAGACACACAACAACACATGAGCATATCTGGAAATTTCATGTCTTCCTGTGCTTAGTATTTTCTCTTTCTTACATCCATAATTTTCAGCATAAATTCTCTCTTGAATTGGTACCTTCTTTCATCTCCAAATAGTACCAATGTTTTCCATCAGTTTTGGTGTATAGTCCAACTACTACCCGGTGAAGCCCTCAGGCCCCTCTCCTTCATTTCTCTTCTAACATTTTCAGCTTCTGTAGATCGTCCAGAATTAGCATAAAGTCTTGCCAATATCACATAATTAGCAGGATTATCAGGCTCCATTTCAAGCAATGCTCTTCCAGCGATTTCCCCAAGCTTCACTTCTCCATAAGTTCTACAAGCCCCAAGAAATGCGTTCCCCATGCTTTCACAGTCACCTGGACCGGCATTCCTTTTATGACTTCATAAGCCTCATGTAATCTACCAGCCCTGCTCAGCACATCAACCAAACAAGCATAGTGATCACTATTTGCTTCCACCCCATCACGATTCTGTATACGAGTAAAATACATTCTTGCTTATCAGCTAATGCTGCATTTTTCTCTGCATTCAAGAGTGCCAAAAAGTCTGTCTTTTGGGTCACTCGATTCTGTCTCTTTTACATTTGTGCAAATATTTTCAGTGCAATTCTTGCCTCGCCTTGAAGCGCATAAGCCGAAATCAAGCTACTCCAAGCAACCGCATCCCTTTCCCTCATTTGCTGAAACACAACATCTGCATTTCTAAGGCAGCCGCATCGGCCATACGCTTCCACTAGCCCACTCCTCAAGTGCATATTTGGCTCAATTTCATTCCTTATTGAGTAACCATGAATTTCCCTGATCAAACTCAATGCAGCTATACCCAAACAAGCACGTAAAATCAAAGCAAGAACAGTAATCAAATTTGGCATCAAACCCATCTCTAGCATCCGCCTATAAAATGCAATGGCCTTAAAAAATCCATCTTCCATTTCCAACAGCCCCGCTATAATCGAGTTAAAACTCGAAACACTAGGCATCACATCCATAACTTTAAACAATTCCAAAGCGTTATCCATATCATTACAATGTGCGTAAAGCGAAATCATAGAGTTCCAAACGACCGCATTTCGTTCAGGAATTTCATCGAACAGTTGGCGGGCAGAGGAAATCGAAATACATTTTCCATACATGTCAACGAGAGCTGAAGCGACAAATGGGTTTGAAATGAAAGACCATTTGTAAGTGAGTGAGTGGATTGAAGTGCCCATAGCAGGGCAGTGAAGGGACGAGCAGGCTTTGAGGGCGAGTGGGAAGACAAAAGGGTCTAGGCAGAGGGAAAGGGAAGAATGGATTTGGTGAAAAAGAGTGAGGGCTTTGTGGTGACGGCCGTTGTTGACGTGAGAAGCTAAGAGCTTTGTGTAGGAAAGCAAACGGAGGTAGTTTGATGAATATGAGCCCATTTTTTGTTTGGTTTTTGGCGGTTTTGTTGCCTAATCTTCAATATTTGATCATCTCTGTTTTGGCTAATTTTCAGAATTTGTAAATTATACCGTATTTGAATTGAGAAAATTATGTGAGTCATAACAATGGTTGAGATTATACTCTAAGCAATGTTGTCATAATCTAAAATTTCTTAAATTTAAATTTTATTGTGTTCAATCTCGTATTAGTGTATTAGTCCATTAAAATGTCTTGAATTCTACCTCCAATCTTGTATTGCTGCATGACTTGTAAAATCACTATAACTCTTAAAGTATGTCGATGCTCTTTTTTGATCCTAGAGGAAAAAAATAATCTACCTTTTTTTAAAAAATTTATTATTAAAAAAAAAATCTTCTCACTCTTGCACTAATATTTTCCTTCTAATTCTTAGTTAACTTAGACCTAACCATTTCATCTAATATACATTTGGGTTGTTTGTTAAAATTAGTACCTCGAATAGCAAGAAAATCCAAGTGATTGACTCAATAATACTCAAATTTATTTTAACTACATTTTTGGCTTGGATTAGGTTGTAACTTGTACATAAATTTATAACTTAAAAATTCCAAAATTCAAATTCAAAAATTGACAAATTCTTATATAAATTACAATGTATGATTGTCTTACCTAAAATGCAAACGAGACCTACATATGCTACTGATGTTGTACCCTGCTATAGACACAATAATTTGTCCCATAGACCCTTCAAACTAAAATACAACCGTCAAACTTGTAAATTATATTAATCGAAATAACATTTAAATACCGTTTAATTTTAAACTTACTTATAAACTTTGTACATACAATTAAATAAATCTTTCTTTTTAGATTTGCTAATGGCATTTAACCATAATACTAATTAATTGATACTCCCGGTGTTTACAAATATAGACAAAAATTTATCTAATTATTTCTTTTTAGATTCGCTTCTTTTAATTTGTAAATATTTATATTATATAAATTTTTAAAATTAAAAGAATAACTCATTAAAGGAGACTTTAGAATTCTCCTGCTCCTAAATTATCCAAATCTCAAAGTCGGATCGGATCCTGTTGACCCTTGAATTGAACGTTAACGCCAACGGATCCCTCAAAAACCCTCAACCTTCTTCTCTCCTCACTCCCCCACTCTTAATCCCCAAAAACCATGTCAATGCCCCTTTCGACCGTCATAACTCCCAACCCATATTTCCAAATTCCCTTTAAGAGGAGAAGAATTTTCACAAAATGCATTTCTCTACACTGCCACTCAGAACCATTCAATCCCATTTCAGCATTCTTCAAGTAAATCAAAGATCCCTTCAAGCTTCAAGAAACCCGGGTTTTTGGGAAGAATTTTGGGATCCTATTGCATAATCAAAGAAAATTTGGGTTTCTTGTCAAGGCTGAGAAGAAACTATGATGGATGCTCTGATATGAGACTCTTTTTGAGGTCATGTGTTATGTAAATGTTGAAGAGTGTATTAATCATTCTGTTAAGTAAGTTATGGTGGGATGGACCCTTGGATGCAGAGAAAAATGTTGCATAACTTGATTTGTGCTTCACATGTACACAAGCACAGGCAGAGAGATGGGGAAGGGGAGGGAGTTCACTCCATTGTATCATGTATTGTAGTAGAGTAACGATTGAGTATTTCTTCTCACTATGTAATGAATGTACGATCAGTAAAAAGGAAAGACTTATAGGGGACAGCTTAACGTTAGGAAACTCTGAAGCCAAAATCATATTATCAAATCATAGCTCCATACAAATAGGTTGAACTGATTACTCTGTGTGTTCAGGGCTATTCATTAGGCAATCAGAAAGGAGGCAATCCAAGTTCAGGGGTGACATAAAATTAGCTCTTTTGTTGTATAGAATCCAGCTTATGGTCTTCATTGCTATTCAAAAAAGAAGAACTTTAATCCTCTATTCATGTTAAAAAAGAATGTTAAGACTGGAAGTTGGGGTTGAAATAAATAAGCTAAGGATAATCTCGGATGTTAATGCTTCATTATTTTCTTACTTCTCTCATATTTACTGCTGCGCGAACGGGTCTTACTCCAGTCTGTTTTTGTTTACTGCTAAATTACAGTATCGAACTGATACCAAAATCCAGTCTCCTTTGTTGGAGTTGGATCGCCCAATGGAAAACATTGTCAAGGATTGTTCATTTGTAGATCAAAGGGACTATAATCATAGAGATCGCAGTAAGGGACTATTTATATCACCCCCTTTATCCAAAGTCAGGATCCTGGCACGTTTGAAATGCCCTTGATTCTCCTCTAATGCCTTTTTTAATGTAAATAATCATGCATCAAAGTTAGACCATATTTTGTTCTGATTAATCATTGTCAACTTTTTAGCTGTGTAAAAATGGTTAGGTCTACCATTTCCTTCAAGTACCACTGGCAGGGGAATTTATTTTATCTTTAGCAGTGTATACAAATTCTTGTAGTAAATGAAACAATATTCATGTCCCTGTGGGAATATATTGCGTACAAGATTAGTTTAGTTTATTGGTTTAATTGTTGATAGTTTATTAGTCAATTAGTTCGTTAGTGGTCCAACAGTAGGAAGTGTAAATGCATGTTAATACTCGGTTACTATTCTTATAATATGGTCAGACAGTTTGGTAAATGCCCATTGTATAAGAGGTCAGTTAGAATCTTTCAGGATGGAGTGTATGCTGAGACATGTTAACTTGAGTAGCCTATGGCATACAAAAGATAACATCAAAGAAACAAATACATGGCAAGGGAGATAAGTATTAAGGTATCTTTCATGAGAAGGGATCAGAATATATGGGATATTGGGAGTTGCTCTGCAAATGAGAGAGAATGCTAAGATCTATTAGTTGCAATGGTAGGGAGAAATGGTTCAATAGAACATTTTTAGTAAATACATTGCCTATATTGCAGCACTATTTGTCTGTTAGATGCAGCTCTAGTTCTAGTTTCCTAATTTGGATGAGATGTTCTAATTTTGATACTATATGCGTATGCATTTGGTATATGCCTTATCGATGTAATGTAAGAACGAGTTGTGTCTTTTATGTGAAAGGAAAATGTAAATAAAGTGAAAATTATCACCAATCTAACCTGTATGCTTATAGTTAGATTGTTCTTATAACATAATTAATTTAGTTTTAGGAGGTTTTTCACTATTTAAAGAAAAAAAAAATTTCCTTTCGACTTGTTTATGACATGCAGCATTGGCTTTTCGCACTTTACGGTTGGAGAACTGTGTTGTGGGAGCTGTCCAACTGGAAGAAGGCTGTGGCAGCCATCTTCCGATTCCTTGGATACATCTTGAAACTTGCATTAGCCCTTGTCTTCCATTTTATAGGGGATCCTATAACATCCTCGATTAGAGGTTTTGAGACTACATTTTACAGCATTCGAGCATGCTACTCCTGGATAATTGCTTATGCTCCTATTCAAGAGCTTACAACAATTATCATCCTGTCATCGGCCGTACTTGCTATCTCTGAAGCTACTGTTCCTGACTCTGTAAACAGCCAGCCATATCTTCTCACACTAGCTGGATTAATTGGTTTTGCTGCTGTTAGGAGCTACATCTCTGAGCTGTTCTTTTGGATATTACTACTGGGAATGTTCTGTTTTGCGCGTTTTGTTAAGAAGAGATTATGTTTCTTCTGCGTTGCCTGTAGCAGCTGTTTTAGCTGCGTAAAATAAAATACCTATTACACAAGGCCATTTCAAAACAATATCTTATGGAGCCATCATTCAACAATCAAAGCAACCTTCAGATGGCAAAGCAAATGAGGTTGCTGGACCAGTTAGGAGAGTTCCAATTCCACTTCTTTGTGCTGCATTGGCCATTGGTATTCGCATTGCTGCTAAATGGGCTGGATATCGACATCTGACTTGGATGATTGTTTGACTAATAAGTTGTGCTTCTTCTAATTTATGGGCAAAGGCCATAAATTTCACTTTTTAGATTGTATAGTGACTACATGCTTTGGGTAAATTAGCCACAAGAATCAGTATAAATTTTGCGCTCTTCCTGTTGCTCCTGCTCCTCTCATAAGTTGTTTCCAAGATGTTTGTTCTTTGTTTATCCAAGGCTCCATCTCCACCATGAACTTAGTTGAACACTGAAGCATTAATACCATCTTGAGCAATTCAACTAACATGACCCTGTCTCTTATACACATCTAGATGTGTTGATTAAATTTCATCTTTAGCTTATATACGATCTGACCCAATCTGCTTGATTATACAAAATTTTTTTCATTATTTTCCAAAAAATTCTATAATTATTTAATATTTTTCAATCATCTTTTTTTTTTCACATATATTACATTAAAAAAACTGCTACAATATTTTTAAAAATAATAGTTCAATAATAATAGCTGTCTAACTGTTCAAAGAATACAAGCCCAGATTGGGTATGTATGGATTGGGGCAGAAACAGATATAGTGCGAATTGTTTTGTACAATGCAAATCGTTCGTCCACAAGTAGTAAATCATTGTGTCGACTTACGATTAACACGAGACAAAGTTGTAGAAATCTAACAAAAAAAAAAAAAAAAAAAAGGTTGTAGAAATCTGGTGAACACTACTCGTGTTGGTTGGAATTTACATGTTTGTCATGGTGACCAGGATTACCTATGGCAAGAGACAGTAGTAACCAAGGTTTTCAAAATCAGAAGTGAATCGTTTTCAAAGTTAGAAAATCAGATTGAAAAATTATCAAGTAGAATATGTTAGATCGTAAAATTATAAATAGAATGTGTTAGATCGTTTGTACTGTAGTAGGATATGTTGAATCATTTTACAAATTATAGGACTTGGATGTTAAGGTGTTCTAGTGAAAATGATATTGTATGAAAACTTAAGTAAAGAAATGAAAACAATTTAATTATTGTAATAAACTTCCTCAAATTAAGCTACTCATATTATAAAAGTCTTGTGTCATCCTAAATATATACAGAATTTTAGTTAAAAATTAAAAAGATAAAAATATAATCTAAATTAATGAAACATAATATTTGAATTATTAATGAGAAAACAAAATTTCATTTCTTGACCCTGTCTCTTAATGACATCTAGATGTGTATAAGAGACAGGTATTAATCATCATATCACACAAGTATACCATTACGAAATACTCCTACTAAAGTGGGTACCCGACCTATTGGGTACTCTTATACACATCTCCCTGTGTATAAGACACTAGATGTGTATAACAGCAACATTATAGTCTTACTAAACATGATCTGTTAGTTTCGTTAATTTAAATTCAGATCTTATCTGAACTGAAAAAAGATGTAAATACTGATTAGGTTTATTAGCGGTCTCTCATATCGTTTTTTTTAATTCATTGTTTTTCCTTATAAGAATAATAATTAAATTACAAAATACATTTCAACAGACGCGAGTGTGAGAAATGAGGATGGGAGAAAGAGGAAGGGAAGAGATGATTGAGGCGGAAAAGGAAGGAAAGACAAGGAATTGAAAAAGAAGATATGAGAGACCGCTAATAAACCTAATAAGTATTTACTTCTAATGAAATCTTATTAATCAAATTTATAAAATGATACTCCTAAAATGAACCGGGTAGAGTCACAGAAATATAACCCGTTACCCTACTCACTTTTAAAATACAGTTCAGATACCATCTTTTTTCAGTTCAGATAAGATCTATTCAGTAAATTTTTCAAATCAACAGATCAGTATGACCTGCACACAATGTATACACCCAACCCAAACTTTTTGGACCTACAAGTTACAACCACAAGCCCAACGGATTTGTTATATGTTCGTCCAACCACACTTTGACACGTATACTCATCTCCCCATATAAAACCCTAATTTCGGGTTTTTTAGGGTTTCACACCCTCTCCTCTCCTCTCCTCTTCTCTTTTATATATATGTATATATATATATATATGCAAAACCCCCAAATCCTCTGCCCTTCTCCCAACTCCGCAGTCTCACACACAACACACAACACACAACACACACTAATATACACACACTAATTCTCTCTTGTCCTTCCTACAGTCAAAATCATCCAACTTGTATAGAATTACTTGCACGCCCTAGCCTCCCGGGCTGCTCCGAATCTACATAAAAATATGAAGAAGATTGCCCCAAAGCTCGTGCTAAAACGCCGCCGTTTAGTGTTGCAGTTTAGCCTCTTGTACATCTTCCTCCATGGCTAAATCTGTGTCAAAGCAACGGCTACATTTAATTTCTTTATTTGATTTCAAATTTCCTTTTTTTTNTGAATTTCTTGATATGAGCCAATAATAAATATACAGGTACTGGGTTATTTTATATATAAAATATTTAACACAAAAAGATCTCGTATCTTTTGGGATTCTCTTAGATATTTTCTGTGTTAATTTGGATATGTAATATAACTAAAAAATCCCACCTTTGGTGGTTTTTTTAATTATATAATTAAATTTCAGATGCATTAATTTTTTTACAAGTTTTTGCGGCGGTGATGATGAAAATTCAGCTTGAAAATACAGTTCTGCTTCAGAAAAGAGACATTGATAGAGCTGTTATATTCCTCTGAGCCCTTTTAATTTTATTTGTCAATTTAATTTTTGTCCTTTAAATCCGATTTTTTATAATATTTTTACAATTTTTTGTATTATAGAAATTGGTTTTTCAGTCAATGAAGATAAACAAATTCTAAGCTGGATAGTATTTGAGGTGTATTAATTACACTAAAGCATGATATCATCAAATTCTAAGGGATTTATCTGAGACTGGATGACATTTTCCTTAATTTATTTATTGATTTATCTGTGTTTATGTATTTAATTTTTGTTAAAATTGTGATTAATTTTGGTTTGCTAGAATGATGCCGGTGATGATATAATCCATCTAAACGAGGTGTAGTGAAGCCAAGACTCTGCTTTTGCAGGGAGAACCTACTTGGTGAATCTACATTGCAAAAGATAATACTGGATTTTACTGAGGCACAAAAAGTTGGCTTTTTTAATTAAAAGAGTTAAAATGGATTAATAAAAAATGAAATAAATTGGTTTCGGTTGGATTTTGGAGTAACTATTTAGTTTCTTCTTTGTTATTATGGGAATGTTGTTTAGGAATTTTGGATTATTGTGAATTATTTTCTGGTTGATGTCGCTTTGGTTTGAATACAGATAAAATGCAGGCTTTTTGTTTCTTACTATGATTTGAGTTTAACTATACTCTTACCCGATAAATTGATGTGGGTTTAGGGTCTGAAAAACTCATAAATTGTGTGTTGCCATCAGCTTCTATCTCTTAAATGTTCCATGAGACTGAAGTTAAATAACGACACTAAATTTATGTTTAGTAAGACTATAATTTAGTAGGAGTATTTGGTATATTCTTGCCTGTCAAATGTTTTTTCGTGTATTTGGATTTTGGAGCATGTTCACCATCCTTTTTGTACATTTTTTTTCCAAAATGTTGCTACTTAAGTGCATCTATTTAGATTTAACAGTATACTTGTGTGAGTATGATGATTAATACGTTATGAGATGTTTTGGCATATGTATATGTCAAGGATGTTAACCGCACTGGACTTCCAAGTCCCTGATTACTTTCCGATGACTATATCAGAGCATGAAATTACTAGATTACAATTCTATATTGTGACTATATTGTTATTTGTGGAACTAAGTTGAAGTGCTAGAAATTTCTATATTTGCATGTCTTCAAGATTTTCTACACAATGAGTATATTCGTGACAAGATTAGAATTGTACCTATTGAGAAGATGGGAGAACTTATGTATGTTTAAGGTGGTTAGATAAACGACTAATAGATGTGTTTGTTAGGCGATAAGATTTTAAAGAGGGTAGTCAATATTAGAGAGGTAGGGGAATACCGAAAAAGACGTGGTAGGTAACTTGTAAGAAAAATTTAACTCATTTAGAAATTAAGGAGGATATGATTTATGACAAAGCGTAATGATGTCGTAGGATTTATGCAGCAAACCTTATTTAGTTGGAATAAAACTTGATTTGTTTGTTTGTTTGCATGTCTTCAAGATTTCCTGAAATTTAAGTTAGTATACAGTGTTGTAATGGCTGCTATCTGGCATATACCAACAGTCATGGAATGAGCCAAGTTCTACATCAGCGGTGTGTTAATGCCAACTTATAGACCATTCAGTTATTGATATGTCTATTTGCATGATATTCCTATGCTTAGAGACTCTTTTTCATTTCTGTTGTTTTGGTATCCAGGGTGCTTCTGAGTGCCTAGGTTACTATCGAATCACAATGTTGCAATGATGTGTATTATTTTCTCATCAATGACGAGATTTGTTGAGATTTTGATTCCAGCTGCAAGCAATATTGGATTGTGCTTGGTTGAAATTTCATCAGGAGTTTGATGTTGTTAGTCATTGTGAATATGTATGTAGTACAGGTACTTAATTGATTAGTTTAAACTTAATATTCACCTTCATCTTAAAGTGATTGTAATGGGATAACTCAAAACAAGATGATTATCAGCTTTGCCTCTTTAGCATTATATTATCAAATTTTAAAGGATTTATCTGAGACTGTTACTGTTCTTTTAATATAGTTAATGATTTTTTGCTATTTTTATGATTGATTTTGTATTGCACGAATAATGCCGGTGATGATATAATCCATCTAAATGAGGTGTAGTGGATCTAAGTCTCTGCTTTTGCAGACAGAACCTACTTGGTGAAGCTACATAGCAAATGATCATACTGGATTTTACTGAGGCCATGACTTTTTAATTAAAGTTATAAACAGGTTAAGAAACAGAATCCAATGAAATAAAATCCAAGAGACAGGAATTTTGACTTTGAAGCAAGTATTTGGTTTTGTTCTACTGAGTTCAACAATCAACATTAAAATAATATGAAATTGTTTATTTGGTATATTCTTGCCTGTCAAATCACAAATTGTTTTTGGGTAATTCTTGTATATGTAGCTTGTCCAACGTCCCCTTTTGGTCATAAATTCTGACAACTTTTTTAATTGCATCTATTTAGACTTAACAGTACACTAGCACATTTATGCTGGCTGAGAGAGTGAGAGGTTAGATGTCTAGATATCAGCCCAATAACATGTTCTTGATATATGGATATAGGTAGGATATTTTGATGTGTACCTGTTGTCAAGTCCCTTTTCAAAGGGAGAACATACTTGGGGTGAGTGTCTACATCAGAGCATGAAGTTACTGGGTTTAGCCGAGTCTGTATTGTGATTATCTTTTTATTCGCCGAGCTAAGTTGTCAAAATGCTGGAAATGTTTAGTGTTTGTGTTGCATCTTCAAGCTTTCCTGTAAATTAAGTTGGTATACAGAGCTGTAACAATGGCAATTGGCATACATTCATAGTCATAGAATAAGTTCTCCTTCCGCTGAGGGTAGACCATGGTTATTGAAATATGTCAATTTGCACGATATGTCTTGTATCTATATCCGTTATGGTGTGCATCATTTCCTATGTGTGGGATTATAAAACATTTTAGATGTTTAAGGTATCCAGGGTGCTGTCTGTGGCCTTATCCAACAGTTTATTCATGTAGACACAATATGTTGATATTAATTGACAGGGAGGATGTGATATGTTATTACCTTGGTGTATGAGTTTGCTCTTTTGTGTCAGTTGAGTTGTGTATATTTTGATTGCAATTGCAATAAAAAGATAAATTGTACTTGGCAGGAATTCCATCTGGAGTTTGCTGTTGGTTATGATCATTATGAATATGTGACGTCTACATACTCTTGCCATTGAGTTTAAACTAAACAATCACTTCAATCCGAATGGTGATGGTAAGATGTGACTAAAAAACTATTAAAAGCAAGTAGTGTTGTTTGTCAGCTTTGCCTCTTTATCATCCCATGAGAGTGGAGTTTAAACTAATGTTACTAATCCATAAACAAAGCAAAAACCGGACAGAGTTGTACTTTTCATTTTACACGTCAAAAACATTGGCGATAATCAATCTTGTTTTATTAATTAGTGAAAAAATACACTCTCTCATAGGATGATAAAGAGGCAAAGCTGATAAACAACACTAATTTGGGTTGTAAAATTGTACAACCCAAATTAGTTTGTTGGCTTCATATTCTTTGTCTCTTTATACACATCTAAGATGCAAAGTATAAGAATACATATTCATATTCTTTCTTCTCTTGATTTTTTGTTCTTTTCTAAATCTGCTGTCTCTTATACACAGGCTAGATGTGTATAAGATTCAGTCACTTATACACATCTAGATGTGTATAAGAGACAGGATCAACCGGTCATTGTCAAATATTTGAATCAGTGCTGTCTCTTATACTATTAATGGATGGTGAATATGAATCTGGCAATCCAAGATGTTATATAAAACTTCAATTCCAGAAGAAATTAGATTAATATTTTGACAAATTGAGTAATAACATTTCGTGACTGTGATCTTGGATGCTTCGTGGTTGAAATTTGATGAATCGAACTTGAAGTATGGCACAGGTTAAATACCTGGTCCAAGCAAGAATTTGTCAAATGTTTTAGGATTTTGACTCTCTTTGTATGGTTATTATTATTTAGAATATTGCACAACTAATTAGAAATATTATTTAAAATATTATCTGTCTGTTATGAACATCTATAAGGGTAGATGTCCATTCGTCTTCCCAAACAATGTGATATTTATCCCCTTGAATTATGTGAGAGTTTATACATATACACATCTGATTCATGTATCATATTAAGAGTTTATTCATGAATCTACTATCTTGTAACTCTAAAAATAGGGAGTTTTGATACATCATTTGTAAATCTTTTAAAAATCTAATGAAAATTGATAATATAGAGTATTAGAAAAATTTTACTATTCTCTGTCTACTTTTCCCTTAACTACACTTGTATTTCTTACTTTAGTTAATTTTGTAGGTAAGTTTAATAACATTGACTTAAGTTTTATAACAATTTAACAACGAACTTTGACCAATGAAATTACATTTTAAATCAACACAATAAATGTACATAGAACTTTCAACTTGACGAAGATAAGTAGAACTTTAATTATCGCAGCCAATGTACGATTTAAATTTTTTGGATATTCTCTATTTCTATCTTTTGTTTTTATATTTTCAATTGTATCAACATAATATTATACAAATTTAGATGATTATTTTGAATCATGTCAAATTATCCTACAAAACTTAAATTATAAGGTCCTTGGCAGTTTAAACTAATCTATATTATTTTAGATGTACTACATCTATTCAACTGTCTCTTATGTGTCCCGAAAATATAATTAGACTAGGCAAAATATTATATACAAGTAGGGTCAAACCAAATCTATGCCTTTCGTCATTATATTCTTGAAGGATTCAAAATTTTCCTATTTGAAAGATGCAGCAGATCTATGGGGATATTATACATATCATTGATGAATACATATAAGAGAAAATATTCTATTCTTTTTTTTGCCTCAAATATGCTCCTGTCGAGAAGCACATCTTTTCCTAACAAAGAGGTTAGTAAACCTTCTAAGCATTAACATATTCTTCTGATTCATAAGAAATACTGAGTTATTACTCGAATGGATAATTGGCCTAACAAGCATCCATTTGAGTAATAATGTGACTCTTATTTACATAATAGATGTAGACTAGTGATGGTCCAAACCAACATATTCATAATGGTTATCGATAGCACTACTCTAATTGGGTCAAGATTATTATCTGTCTCTTATACACATCTAGATGTGTATAAGAGACAGGCCTAAAAATGGTTGATGAAAAAGATTTAAGAAAAAAAATGTCGTGATATTTTATTTAACATATCTTCATTGTAGTTTTAAAATTCTATATGTTTTATTATTTTGCATTAATTTATTATCTTATAGTACTTTATTATTTTATTTATTTTGTTTAATGAGAAATGTATAGATATACATTTAAATATATTTGAGATATGAGAATATATACCTCTGATAGTGCAACAATACTTATGATACTCAAAAGCAAGAAATATTTTTTTCACATGAAGTTGAGAGAACACCATAAGTATTAGTGTAAAAATTAATTGAAAACTCCGGTAGAGCAAATATATGTCTCCATGAAGGAACAAAATTGGTTATAAATAACGTACTGTTATCTACTAAGTCTCAAAATTTTTTTATTAAGTTATAATTATATCCGTAGAAAAGGATATTATTTTGTGACTATAAATGAGGAAATTATTGAATATTTATATAACATAAGGAAAGAAATGTCATGAAAAAGTTGCATGTCTTTCCTTTTGGTTAGTATTATATTAGTACAATTAAAGCAAATACTACTACACTGAACCTGAAGTTTACTGATTCAAATATTTGACAATGACCGGTTAGACCATCCCAAGTCAATTATAATGAGTAAAAATTATTGAGAATTCACATGGATATCCATTGGATAACTAGAAGATTCTTCAATTCAATAAATTCTCTTATGCTATTTGTTTTCAAGGAAAAATTAATCATTAAAATAATTACCAGTTAAAATAGGGATTGAAGCCCATATATTTTTACAATGAAATAAGGGTGAGATAATAGACCCACGAATTTTCGTGTGTACTGTTTAGATATTTTATAATTTTGATAGATACATCTACTATATGGTCACATGTGTACTTGTTATCGACTCACAACCTGGAGTTTGTGAGATTATTCGCTCAAATAATTTGATTGATTATGAGCACGATTTATAGATTATGCAATCAAGAAAATTTGTTTTGATAATCTCGAACAAGTACACATGTGATATGTATAGAAGATCATGAATCACATATAAAACACAAAATAGTCTAGAAGAATTAATAATAAAATGCCTCCAATCAATAACTAGATCTTATTGTTGAACCCCAATTATGAGAAGAAGATTTTGATAATGACCAAATCGCACTAACGGTTTGAAAACAAGTGTGCGTAAAAATAGAGAGTTTTGGACGTAAATGATTATCCGAATACAATCAATAATTATATTTTCAGGACCTGTCTCTTATACACATCTAGATGTGTATAAGAGTACAGGTATATGCATTCAATACAAACACTTGTAAGAGCTATTTGGGAAGAAATATCTTAAAACATTGTGGGTTTAACCCTTTGAGTAGCTGTAGTTCTCTTGGCTCAACTAGAGGGAATTAGTGTGAGCTAAAAGTAGACTAGTGAGTGATCTTCAAGTATAAGAGAGGAGGGATAGCAAGTGTACAAAAGTGAGGTTGTATTGTAAAACCCTTTGGCTCAACTAGAGAGATTTATTTAGTGAAAGGGTGAGCCTACTTTGTATACAAGAGGGTTATTGCCTCACCTTCTTTGAAGAGGCACTACTAGTGGATATACTCCAAACTTGAGAAGTTTGGGAGTTTGTTTGATACTCTCTATCTCAATCATCTTATATTTGTTCTTTGTGCTTCAATTATTGAATATCTTTTGTATTCATTTGTATTTAAGTGTTTATTTATTGCATAAAGTTTGCATTTCTCATTAAGCACATTAAAAGATTTGTTTTTTGAAACAACCTAATTCACCCCCCTCTTAGGTTGCTTTTTAGGCCAACACTTATGAGAATAGATTGTCTTCTTATGAATAAGAATATGTTATGTTTCATGCAACAACATTTATACGCATTAGGCCAACAAAATATTTTAAGTTCTAAACACCATTATAATTAAATTTTGGTCAAGAGCCTAATTTTCCCATATGAGAAGTTTTAATTGTGCGGTATATGTTCTAGATGTTCCACCAGATCTCACCTGTGTATATACACATCTAGATGTGTATAAGAGACAGGATATGAGTCTCCCTATATGATTAAATAGATATCTTTAAATATTGAAAGAGGACTTCATTATGGCATGATTCTCGATTGTCATGAATGTGTTATAAAACTAAGTCAATGTTATTAAACCTGTCTCTTATACACAGAGAATAGTATAAATTTTTCTCAATATCTCTATATCTTTCTCTTATACACATCTAGATGTGTATAAGAGACAGGCTGTGAATGAACTGTTAGGATTCATAATCGACCAAAATATAGCTGTCTCTTATACACATCTAGATGCTTCAATTCAAATTGATGTCCCCATAGGACAACCCATAATACAAATGACAATTAGTCATGCATAAGGTGTAATTAACCAATCGGTTCCAAATGATATGAATCCTCGTCAGAGAAAAGGAGTAAACATTAGAGATAGTCGTAGAATAGAGCTTGGTTCTCTTGAAGAGGTTTTAGATATAACTAGTAATAAAAACCCCAAATCTATTCTGTCTCTTAAATCATCTAAATGTAAAGAGACTGTTCGATGAGTTGTGTCACTATTTATAAATTGCAATTTTTCAGATCCAATACTTTTCGGTTTGACCTTTTTCATGTCGGATCTTTTAAATTTTCATCAAGAATTGACTTGGGATACAGTTGTCAAAAACATTGACATGTAAAATTATTGAAACACGCAATATAAGAAAATTCACGTTCAAAACGTGAAGATTTTAGGCTTGTAATCCAAATTCCTAAATGCGTAGAGTTGGTTGGGTGCAAATATATACTGCCCAGATGCTTAAGAAGAAAAAAGGGTTACACATCTAGATGTGTATAAGAGACAGTTCATAAACTATCATAAAACGTTAGATACTAAAGGTGAGAACATGAAAGGCTGTACTATATAAAGCACACCTTGTTGAGCAAAGTTTTCGCAAAGATCCGACATTAATTATAAAAAGATATATTCTCCTGTAGTGGATGTAATCACCTTTAGTATCTAATTTTTATGATAGTTTATGAAATATTGAAATGCGTCTAATGGATATTGAACATATTTTGTATGACTTATTTGATATCGATATCTATATGAAAATCCCTGAAGGATTTAATATAATAATTTTTGTTCATCAATGAGTTTATAAGAAAAAGGTATTAGAATGATCCTATATAAATAAAAATACATCCATTGAGTACCCTATTATTGCAAGATCGTTTGATGTCAAGAATAATATCTTTTCTCTAATACACATGATAAAATTCAAGAAGTCTGAAATACCATATCTTAGTGCTAACATGTCTGTTAGCAAGATCTAGCTCTTCTCCAATACAAAGATATTGGAAATGAAAATTAAGCATATACTTCAATATTTTCGAGACATTATTGATATGAGACTATTTTATTTAGATGAATCCAGATCAATGTTAGTTAGCAATGCGAGATGTTAGATATTGATTTGATCCAACATGAAACTCGATCTTAAACGAAATATTTATATATGGAGAAATTGATATATCATGACGAGCAAAATTTAGTCACTACTTCTTGCAATCATTGCTGAAATAATCGCAATACATGAAGCATGTAGTGATATGTTTGGCTAAAATCATTGACCTAACATATCTAAACGATATGTGGTTTAATATTAAAAGTGAAACTTCTAATGATATCATATGAAGACAATGTTATTTTATGTTGTCTCGAGTTAAACTTAGGATCAGATATCATTGATCAACATAAACATCATAAGGGTACAAAACTTTTCTTCCCTTATGATCTTTAGAAGAATGTGAAATTGAATATCCAACAAATTTGCTCATGAGATGATCTAGCGCACAGATATTCAAATTGCTGTTGTCAACAATAATATTTGAAAAGTTAGTCTGCAAAATTGGGATGTATTATCTTAAGGATATCAAGTGATATTTTTATGAGAGAGAGTAAAAGTACACGCTGTACTCTTTTTTCCTCGGTCATGGTTTTGTTCCAATGGGTTTTCCTGACAAGGTTTTTAATGATGCAGAATGCAAAAGTATACTATAAACATTGAATACGCAATACTAGATTTGTATAAGACCATGGTTTTTTTCCTCAAGAGAAAAGTAGATAGAGAACTAGTAGGAAATTTTCATTCTGTCTTCTATACACATGCATTGACATAAGGGGAAGTGTTATGAATTTTATAAAGGTGGATATCCATTCGTCTTTCCAACCACATCGGTTATGTGATATTCATCCCATTGAATTATGTGAAGGCTTATTGATCCCCATGATTTATATATCATATTAAGTGTTTATTCATGAATATCCTACACTATAAATAGGGGGTTTTGGTACTGCATTTGTAAGTCTTTTGAAAATCTAATGAAAATTGATAATATAGAGTACTAGAAAATTTCCTACTATTCTTTATCTACATTTCTCTTGTCTATACTTATATTTCTTACTTTAGTTAATTTTATAGTCAAGTTTAATAATCTTGATTTAGTTTTATAACAGGGAATAATTAGTGAAATGCTTGTGATATGAAAGTTAATTAGGAAACATGTTATAAATGATTGTAAAATATTATTCAAAAAAATAATATAAAAATCGTTCTGGCAAGATATTTAAAAATTGTTCTTAACCTATCAAAACAAAACCAACTACCACATGGTTAAGAAAGTTACTACTTGAATCAAGGTAAGATTAGGTGCAGTTGCAAGGGATAAACATGGCGCGATCAATTGCATATAGGCAATTGGCATCCTCACACAACTGTACACCAATTGTTTACTTCTAACAATTGCTGTAGCTTGTTGTATGAGGATGCCAATTATTAAGCATATGGGCATAACCTGTAAACCAATTATTAAAGCAGAGGCAGTGGAAGCTTGTTGTGTGAGAATGGCAATGATTAAAGCAAAACAAAGGGTTGGGATAACGTCACATTCCAGATGGATTGCAAGTAGCTGCTCTATAAAATATAGGGAGAAACCAAGTTCCACAGCTCGATGGGAAACCCCACTGGAGGATCGCATCCTTGAGCTTAAAAAAAGAGTTCACCAAGTGTTCCTTTTCCTTTATTAAAAGAGCAGGAAATCAAGTTAGCCGTGAACTAGCAAAATTTGCTATAAAATTGAAGTCTAATGTTAGGTGGAAAGCTGTGTATCATTCCCCCCTATCTAGAAGTGTATAAGCCAAAGATGATTTGAGAATAGTTACAAAACAATAATTATGCATGAGAGCTAAAGTCTTATTTTAAGTCTTATAGTTCTAACTACTGTCTCTTATACACATCTAGATGTGTATAAGAGACATTAGATTTAAAACATTTTATGCATCTCCTGTTGAATAATGCATATTTTCAAGCTAATTGTAGCTTAAATCTTTACTTCTCATTCAAATAAAAAACTTAGGAAAACTCAAAAAAGGCAATCGTAACCAAAAAACACAAAAGATCAAGTTCTGTTTGTCCTTATTTATAAAATACTGTAGTTGCAAACTACTTAGAACCATAGTTTTTTACTTTGGTAGTTTTTTGTTTTTTCATTTTCATATTTTGACACTAGGTGAATTTGAAACAAGATTTAGTTCATAGTATAGTGTAAAATTAATGGTAGTATAGTGTAAAATTAATGGTCTTGTGTTAACCACGTAAGGTATACACAACCTTATATAGATATTGAAAAAGCTATATTATACAATTTACAAATACAACCTTGACATATACACTAATTAATAACAGCCCTCCTAATTCAAATGGGGTGCAACTACACTTATTAATATACACTTATAATGTATCCTAACAGCCCTCCTTCACATTCAAATCTATGCAACTACATGTAAACAGCCCTAATCAAATGAAGATACAAAAATGTTCGGGAGTTCCTCTATTCTGTCTCTTATACACATCTAGATGTGTATAAGAGACAGATGTGATTGTTCATTATGTGTATAAGAGACAGACATTGATCCACCTCCCTTGCCAGCTTCCTTCTCTGGTCGAGCATGAAATAGAGGATTGACATATGGATAGGTAGACATCTAGATAGGTAGCTACTAACACTGCCACAATAGCATAATTATTAAATTGACCTGAGAGAAGAAGTGACAAGAGAGTGGATTAATGTATTATTGGTTTGAACCAGTTGGATTATTACCTCTCTGGTCTATACAAATTTGTCATATTTAACTTAACTGTATAATAATTTTAAATTATTAGGCATAAGATATATGTTGAAAAATATTTATAAAACATATTTATCAAATTTTAGTTTATTCTTAAATATGTTAGAATTGTTGATTTCTCTAAAATTACAATGAAATAGACTAAAATATATATGTTCAAGTTTTTGTAAATAATGATGTATAACAAATGTATAGAAAATAATTTTTTTTCATTATTTATTAAGTGGTTATTTTGGCATAATAGTCTATTTACATAAATTTATGTTTATTATTTTTTATTTTTGGTGATATATCTAATTTGTTTTCTTGTTATTTTGAAAATCTTTAACTTTGTGTTTGGATTGGTAGATTTGGATTTGGATTTGAGAATGAATTTGAAATGAAAGGATTTAAAATGACTAGGTTTTAGAGTAGATTTGAAATTCAACATTTTTACTAGTTGAAAAAATTTCAATTTTGGAAGAATTTGAAATTTGGCCAACTAATATTTTATCTAAACAATGAAATTGGATTTGGGTTGAAGATTCTAAAATGAGCAACTTTACAAAAATATTATTTATAATAGGGAAGTTAAGATCTCCAGGGAATAACATGTTATGGCCCTATATCTTTTATATCATCAATACTTTTCACAGAATTCATCCCTGTTAAAGCCATTACAAATAAGTTATTACCATTAATTATAAAACTCGATAAAGTAAGAAATAAAAGTATAGACACTCGGTCTGTTTTCAACTGTCGAGTTGATCAAGTTCTACCGGGTCTTCAAATATCTAGTTCAATTAGAAACCCAATTTGGTCTGGTGGCCTGTTTACCGGGTTGACCAGTTGATACCATCGGGCCGGGCTGGGTTCATAACTATGCACAATAGTTATGAACCCAGCGAGGAAGAGGGAATCAAATAGTTTGAAGAAGAGATCAAAACCAATACGTTCTGACGATTACAAAGAAGCTACAGAATGGTATCCGTACTAGAAAGAGAAAATGTGGATTGTTTATTAGAACTCCATGAGATAAGATTTGACCCAAAATAGACAGCATAGCCAGTAATTGTCCAATGGGTATCCAGATAGCCAACCCAATTAGCATAAGTGTCGGCAATAAGAGATGTTTTTAAAAGGAGAAAAGGCAAGATATGGGTGACAATGCTATTGTTTGTATCTAAATATTTGTTTAATGACTAACAAGACTAACTAGCAAGATCGGGATGAGTGAAAGTGAGATACTAAAGTGCACTTATCATACAACGTAAATGTGGGATCGGATAGTAATAACTAAAGTGCACTTATCATACAACGTTAAATGTGGGATCGGATAGTAAATAATCCATCCTGAATAGATAATGAAAGTAGCAAGAAGAACAATTGGTGTACAAGTTCTGAGATGTGTATAAGAGACAGCTTCTTAGTTCGATAACATCTTGAGTATGAGGTTAAGAAAAGAGAAGAAAAGCTATATTTAACCTCAAGTCTGAGAAAATTTTACAATCCGACCAAGATTTTTTATATAAAAAGTGTGTGAAATAATTGTGAAAAAATCATAAAGAAGTGATGAATCATTTTCAGAGAAGATGATATCATCAACAAACAATAAAAAAACCAGAATATGGAACTTTGAGATATGAACAAATATTGAGGTATTCGCTAAAATAGTAGATAAAAAATGTTCCACGAGATAGGAACTAAACCTAAGAAACCATGCTTTAGGAACTTGCTTTAAACCATAAATAGAACGCTGACCCTTACATAGATATTGAGGATGTTAAGGATCATGAAACCAACAAGTTGTTTCATATGGACCTTCTCAGAGAGATACCATGTAAAAGTATTTTCAACATCAAGTTCTCAAACGAGATCAATGGTAAGTGATAGCAATAAAGGTTCTAAGTAGTTTCTGTCTCTTATACACATCTAGATGTGTATAAGAGACAGAGTCTGTATTGATTCGCAATCTAGCCTTAAAGCATTCAATAGAGCCATCATAACATTGTTTAATCCACGAAAATCTATTGCAACTGTAATATGTTGATTGGGAGGTTATTAAACTCCAAGCGTCGTTGGCTAGGAGAGCATTAAACTCATCGATCATAGCTGCTCGCAACAAGAATCTTTGACAATTTAAGTAAATCAATTAAATTCAAGAGGAATATAAGTGGTCAAAGAGGTGGAAAGCGACGAACTAAAAGATAGAATGTGTTTAGGTTTACGAATACCGGCTTTAAGACGAGTATCCATGGGATGCTGAGAAGTCTCTTATACAGTGCTAGATGTGTATAGAGAGACAGACAGAGAGGTAATGGGAGAAGACATAGTATCTTGGGAGAAATAGGAAATAACTGCAGTCAAAGAAGTCGTGGGAATCATAGAATAAGGTTGTATTAGATTATGAAGAAAAAGGTAGAAGATCACGGTCATGCCGTGTGAAAAGAAAAGAAGAAAAGTTAAGCACAGAGACAGATTTTTTTCTTCATTCCAATAAATCAGCCCATCTTTATCTTTGTAATTAGGAGCATACCTTAAGAAAACACAAGGTTGCAAAAAAGCATTAAGTTTATGGCATACAAATGTGAAAAATTTCTATTTTTATGCCACTTTTGAAATGTGTTCTATTTGTATGCCACTTTTGAAATTGTGTTCCATTTCAAAAGCTGTCTCTTATTCGGATCTAGATGTTCCAAATAATTTTTTTAATAAAAAAAAAAAAATTGAGGTGTTGACCGACCTCGCATTCCTCGAATGCCGTTCGGTCACTACTTATCTTCTGCGAGGCTAGAGCCTCGCGAGCTAAGTCCCAAATCCCCCATTTCCCCATTTCAACCGCCTCCTCCTTCCTCCTCCTCTCCCTCCTCCTCGTCCTCCTCTTCCTCGTCCTCTCCTCGTCCTCCCACCACCATCTATTTCCTTGAATCTACAACAATCACCATCTCCATTCCACCACCACCACCACCACCACCACCACAACCAACACAACCACCGCCACAGACCCACCACCAAAATATTTCAGGTACATTTAATTTTTTTTATGGAGTCCAATAATTTTAATTAATATATTTTTAATTTTGTTTAAATAATTAATTTTGTTAATGTAAATGTTTTATAAATATATTTTGTGTAGGTAGTTTATATTTTTATGTTTTTGTATTTTAGTTTAATAATATCTCGCTTTGATTATATCCCATATTTTTTTAATATACTTAGAGCTAATTGGGTTTGTCTCGGGATATATGTTGTAGGTTTGATTTCTGTTAATTGCGGTAAAATTTGTGGTTATGTTGTTTGTTGAACTGAAATTGTGGGATGTTATTGCATTTTTTGTAGTACTTGTCGGGCATATATTACTTGTAACCCTTACGGGTTATTACATTGGTCGTAGCCCTTGTCGGGCATGTATTAGTTATAAGTATTGCCTATTTGTTGTGTTGTTTGTAACCCTTATTGGGTATGACTGGCGTTAGAGGGAATCTTAAAGATATAGAGGAACTCTGTCAATTTTTTTTTTTTAAAAAAATATTCCGTATCGAAAAATGGGGTCTAAACATGTTCCATCCTTACAGGAAAATGGCATTTGATAGACCCCGTTCACATTCTCCTTTATTGGGGAGGAGTGTTAACCTATGAAGGCGGTACTGGTAATCCTACCGGCCAATGATGAGCAAGAAACTATTCCAAATAAATCAACGGATCTAGTTTTGTTGACTTAGTTGACAAGATATACGAATTCATGGAGGTTGATAGGGAGCAGATGAAATTGAATATTGTGTTTAGGCACATAGTTAGTCGTGGTGTTTACTCTGGCATTACATTGTGATGATGATGATGATGTGGAAGGTATTTTTGATTTGTTTGATGCCGATCCAAATTTTTGTGCTGAATTGTTTATCGAAACGGAGGAAATTCCACATGTACATGTAAGCAACAATGTAGGGGTGTATGGTATGGGGCCAATGATGTCTCTCATACACATCTAGATGTGTATAAGAAATTAGAAGTCCAATGCGCAGACTCTTTTTGAACATCCGTGGTCGTTTGAGTTTTACAACCCAACTTGTTCGTTTTCAATGTCAAACTCAATGCAATGATCAAGCTATTGGGCGCAGATAATAGAGACACTATAGCAGGTGAAGGCTCAAGTACCATGCAATATCAACATATGGAGAATGGGGAAGCATATCAAAGGGTTTGTCGTGGATAGTGGTAATAGTGACTCGTCATGGCATGCATTAGACGAGGATTACGAGTCCGTTCGGACTCGGAAGACATATCGGATGATGATTCGGCGAGAATTTGGGGACAAATAACGATGAATGTCATACACAAGAGGATGTTCCACTTATCAACCTAGGGGATCGCTTTTCAATGACCGACGTAACATAAAATGATGATATGATCCCATGGACCGATAAGAGACAGCTATTAGTCACATCTCAAAATTTCTATAAGAGACATGCCTTGAAGTGGCATCACACTGTCTCTTATACACATCTAGATGTGTATAAGAGACCACAGTCATTGCTAACCAAATTATGCACTTAATTGAAAATGATCTCTGGGCACAAGGTCAAACAAATTCGCATATGTGAAGAACAGTTTGAAGGTTGACATCACTTACAAGAAAGCTTTGTATGCTGCAACGAAAGCGATTGTGCTTGCATATGGAAGTTGGACATCTAATTTTCAACAATTAATATCTAGATGTCTATTATACACATCTAGATGTGTCTACGAGGGGAGTATCGGGGTAAATTACTTATTGCCGTCGCTTTGGATATAAACAATCAAATTTTACCTGTCTACAAATAGTTGTAGATTAACAAAATTTGAGGAGAACAATGTGCACAAGAAACCATTTTGTACGTGACTTGGAGACTGTTTGCATAATATCCGACTATCGGGGCATTGTGCATGCTATGAGTGAGTCCCCTTTATGGCGGAACCATTTGCGTATCATAGATTCTCATCTGCGTCACGTTCGAGTAATTTGATGACTAAATACAAGAATGTAGAAGTGAAGAAGTTGTGTTGGTCTCTTGGTGTCAAATCCTTGCACTCTCATGCTTGTGTCCTGCAAAATCCTGAGGCGTTAACTTTTCTTCTTTTCTTTTCACACGGCATGACCGGTGATGCCTTCGTACCTTTTTTCTTCATAGGTCTAATAGACCTTAGAATACTGTACCATGTACATGTGTATATGTGTATAGTCAATCACACATAATTGCTTAGATAAAGGCTATATTGATAGTACATTCCATCGGTGCGTAAAATTATTTGTTGATAATAGTGCATGGGGTGCACACTGTCGCACGTCAATTACGCCAAAGAATTGGAAAAGGTTGTTGTTAGCAAACAAAAAGGTGCGGGACACAGTCATGGTTTTTGATCACCATCTTGGGTGTACGAATTAAAACACCTCGCGTGTCATTTGGTCGTGGTGGGAATGTACAAACTCAATTATGTACAGAGACATGTACTTGTGGTAAATGGCAAATGTATAGGTTTCCATGTTCGCATGCTTTGGCGGTTTGCAGGGCATAAGATGTGTATAAGAGACAGTACCTAAACAAATAATCATGGAAAGAATTAATGATTGTACGATAGAGATGGATGATCAGACAGCAGAGCTTGTCCATCCTGGACCATATGTACATGATTCATCTGCTCCTGTCTCTTATACACATCTAGATGTGTATAAGAGACAGGGTATAGGCATGTGATCCCAAAAAGTCCCATCACAACGCTTAACCTGTAATGTACCGGCGTGTGGCATTATATTTGTTTGGCGAGTTTCGAGCGTCGCACTTGAGTTGCTTCACCTGCTATCATGTCTTATGATCACCAGTCTTGTTGAGCGATGGCGACTCGAGACACATTCTTTTCATCTGCCCATTGGAGAGGCCACTATCACGTTCAACCCCAGAGGTCCTGTGGGGTTTACACAAACATGGCCCGCCCGTGACGGGTAGATGGAATTTTACTTCTCCATAATACTAAGTTTAAGCTCACAACAGACGTTATCTTGTGTTGAAGATACAAAGTGTTAACATTGGATTTGATATTTATTAATTTTTATTGCGGTGGGATGTTGAATTTGATCTGCGCAATGCTCTCGGCATGTTTTATCATGTTTTTTCGAGATCAGTTACATACTTTGCGACCCAATGAGGTACATCAGTAACGATTTCATTTCTTGTGCACATTGTTGTCCTCGAATTTTGTTAATTTACTAACTTTTGTAGACTTCTTTGGTATTAGTTTATATGGCAGCCATTTTCAGTGACACGACTATTACCACTAATCCGGTAACACCCAAGTAGACCTGTCTCTTATACACATCTAGATGTGTATAAGAGACAGGGTATGGGTTGTGCAACCCGAACTGTTGCATAATCCGATGCGACCGTCGGTTTGTACCAACCCATACCGGATCGAGAGATTTATTGGTAATCAAGCGGCATTGCATTTGACAGATCGCGTGGTCGGGCGGTCTACACCTGGGAGTTGACACACCGAGATATATAGATATTTAGGGCGCAGTTTGGGGATCCTGCCAGCGTAGGTTCCTCACTCATAGCATGCACAATGCCCCGATACTGGTGATCAGATATTATGGTACCGAGCGAGGACGGTGATGTACATATCCAATCCTAATCAACGCCCTACTTTTGCAGAAGGCTACCTCGGCGATGGTGAACTCACGTGCATATTATCTTGTAAGTAATTATTCTTTTTTTCTTATTATTTTTCTTTTTCAAATTACTTCAGTAAAGCTAATTTGAACTTTCACGGTAGATGGATTCCATGGCTAGATTGTACTACATGTCGTTAGACAACATGACTGAGGACGATACTCCGAATAGTAGTACATGGGCACAGATCAGCCATTTCGCTTCTCAATCACTACATGCAGTAGGCGAATCTACTCGTCTTGATCTTCGGCCTCCGCCAGTTCCTGTTTACGTTAGACATCCACACCAGGCACATGATCCACATAGAGTAGAGCGGGCTCCGCGGCGAGGCGGGCAACACGGCGGTGGTCGTCGACGTCGTCGAGTTCCATCCCCGCGACCCCATGTAGATGCCGAATCCCCTCATGTTAACATACCATTTGAGGGCGTACTTCACACGTACTTTCGCCAATGTGCACTCCGGTGGGATGTATAATCGTACAGAAGCAGCTATTTCTGGTCCAAGCATTTGGATGAAGAACATGAACACGAACAAAGCATACCTTCGCAGCGGAAATTGCTCACCATACTCAACAAGACACTCCTTTATTTTATGTCCGTCGATCAAAAATTCGGCCTAAACCTAGAGACTGCGGTACGGGCGGCAGATTTGGACATCATGGACATTGACATTTGTTATTACTTATCGCAATATTGTGTGATTCATGTATGTTATTCGTATATCATTGTTCGCCCTAGTCGGGTGGTTTTTTATTGTTATTAGGTTTGTAGTTATGTTTTTTAGCTATTTGTCGGGCTTTTATGGATGTTTGTTGCCCTTGTTGGGTTTGGTTGTTGGCAGGGAGAATGTTCGTAAAATAGGGAGTTACACAAAATTTTATCAATGACGGCGATAAATTAATAAATTAACGGGTTTACACATTTCATTCGCGTACTATTTCGTTAATGTTATAGTTTATGATTTAAATATAATAGTTTATAATTTACGATTTACTATTTAAGAATGATTTTATCTTACAGTCAAATCCTTCATTTTTCTATTTTTTTAATAGTGCACAATTTCCATTCGCAATATACATAGTCAAATTTTTGAAATCATTCATTTTTTCTATTTTTGTAATAGTGCACGATTTCTATTCGCAATATACATAGTCAAATTTGTAAAACTAAACTATTAGATGTAAATAGATGTATATATATAGTCAAATTAGCTATAACCAAAAATAAAAAACTATATATATACATTCTTAACGGATTCTTTTGGCTTAAATAAAAACTAGAACAAATTTATAAAATAGGCACAAATTTAGAATTTTCTCTACTTTATGTTTGAGATGAGGAAAACTTGCACAGCCAAAAGGATAAAGAAAGGTATAATCTAGTACCTTATTAAAAAGGCATTGGTATGCTGAAGAACCACTTAATATAGACGTAGAAGATGATTTATAAGAAAGGTAGATGTGTACAAAGTTTCTACCCAAAAATTAGACATTTCAACATAAACATCTGTGTAGTTTTAATAATGTGATGATGCTTATGTTCGGATATAACCATTTTGTTGACAGTGTAAGGATATAGATGTCTCTTATACACATTAGATGTGTATAAGAGACAGCAAAATTATCTTAAAAGGAGTATTATCATATTCACTTACAGCCATCGCTTTGAAAATTTAAATTATTTTTAAAAATTTTTGAATGCTATAATTTTTAAATCTAGAAAATGCGTGAACCTGTCAGAGATTGTGATCTAGATTTAAATGAAATCTAATAACTAAAGTCTTCTATCAACAAAGAAAACATAACACTTAAAACTAGAATTAGATACTATCGGAGAAAACCAAACATCTGAATGTATTAAATAAAATAAGCCAGGAGTTGTGTTCAACATCTTGAAAAGTTAAACACCTAGATTTAGCTAATTCACATCTAGAACAAAAACGAGACAAATTTCAAGATACTTGAACAACACCACTGGATTGAAGGTAAGACAAAATTTTCGAGTAAGGACGTCTTAAACAAGCATGCAAAACATGGCCAGGCACTGCAAGAGCAAACAATGCAGGTGACTTGTGAACTTTAGGCTTCGTGGACTTAGTAGAGAGTAGAGGTTTCTTTATTAGATTGTTCTTCATCACAAAAATGAGTGGTGTTAAAGTTAGCAGAGCAATGATTATCATGACATAGACGACGGATGGATAACATATTATGAGTAAGACATGGTACAAGAAATACATTTATAAAATGTAAAGGATGAGAAGAAGTTAGAATATATGAGAAGCTAGTGATGCTCTATGGGTAAGAGTGTGCCATCACTAACTACAATTTTGTTCGAGCTATGATAAGGGATAAGTACCAGTATAAGGTGTCATATGGCCAGTGACGCCACTATCTGGGTACCAAGTAGATTTTGAGGGTTCAACTAGAGTCATGGCACTGAAAAATTTTAATACATCATCTCGAGCATGACATGCTGGAGCAGTATGTCCCATCTTGTTGTAAAGTTGAAGATAACACACTTCAACAAAATGGTATATCCGAACATAAGCATCATCACATTATTAACACCAGATATAAGGTGTAAAGGAAGTAAAAGGAGTACCACGTCCCTATTGAGCAGGGAGTAAAGAATTACCAAAAAACTACAGGGTCATGGAAATTGAAAAAGGATGTTGGACTTGAGCACTCAATGGAGAACTGTAGGAAAATTGGGGGACTGCCAACAGTCATAGGAATATAATCTGAATTACCTAACAGGTGAAATTATGAGAAACCACGCCCGCCTCGACTGTGACCATGGTGTGTACAACTAGTTACTATCCTGTCCACAAGAATTGTTGTTAGATACAACCATAAAAGCAGTAGAATCTGTAGAGATCTGGATAGCATTTTGAATGTGGTGCTCCTGTTAAAGTAACTTGTTGCGAAGCTTGGCAAAAGATTGGAGTCCATTGTTATCCGTGATTACAGTTACAAAAGATTCATATACTGAAAGTAGATCGGAGGGTGCATAAAATATAAGGTCTTGAGAGTGCTCTGATACAATGTTAAACTAATAGTTTTGTGTGTTAAACTTAAGGTGTACACAAGCTTATGTATATTGAGAAAATATTAGGTATAATTTACAAATGCAATATGCACTAATCAATGTATCCTAACATATAGTAATGCACATTTTGTTATTTTGTTTCTAGTGTATTTATATGCAGGTTTAAGTGTTTAAATGAGTAAAAGTGTATATATATATTAGAAAATCATCTCGTCACATTAATAAAGAGTTCAAGCACATTGGATTCAAAAAATAAAATCCTGCCTAAAATAAAATATCAAAAATACATAAAAGGAACATTTTTTGGTTTCACTAGATTATCATATCGTTGTACTTGAATGTTTATATAATACAATACTATATCTTTTAAATATTTATATAATACAAATTTTAGAGGAGAAATTATAATTCCTTAAAGGACCATAGAATTTCTATCATATTAGACGAGATTAAAACTGTAAAGTATATAAAAAGGACTAACCATTCGACACCATAGTGCTAAAAAGATAAAAAGAAGATATTTTTGATAGCGTTCCTATCAAAGGCTTGAGAAGAACTCTAAACAGATTTAAAAGATCCAATCAAACTCTGGATAGCATATTCTACAAGTGTAGGAATACCAAGAAAAGTTCCAAGGAAAGTTGGTGCTTTATTTGTAATTTGTAAATTGTGGTGGCAAATGTCCATTGTGAGGAAACAATGGACAAGTTCACGTCCCTATACGGCTGTTGCGCTGTGTCTAATTATTTGTTTGTATGATGTGAACATGGCATGCGAAAATGAGATATGTGGCTCTTGAAATGGCAAGTAGTTACACATTCACTGTCTATTTTAAATTATCAATTAAAAGCCTATTATTACTAGAAAAATAAAATGTTGAGATGTAATCAAATTTTAACTTTAAAAAATTGCATGTGCAATTCAAAAATGATTATCAAATTCCAATTACTATAAGAAGTATTGTTGAGTGGCTTGCAGCATTGACAATATACAATGGAATATGTGAGACAAATGTATCTTATATCTAAACATGATGGGAGAAGTTCTGATTTGGTCTATTAGGCATCCTTAATAATTGTTATTAGAGAAATATTTAGATAGATTTAATTTATATATTACACTTATAAATTTTATGGTGTAGATTAAACTATATGAAATAAATAATTTTAATTGATATAAGTAAAATTACATAAAATTTATCATGATCATAAGATTTATAGGTAGAATTCAAAACTAAATACCTATCTAAATATTTTTTTTCTTGAACTAACGTGACTTTCATTTAGAATAAAATCTACTTATCTAACCCCTAACCTCCCTCATCCTCCCAAAAAAGGGAAGGAGGTACCAAATCCAAATTGGGGACTTCCATATATTCATATTGACCAAAAGTTCTCACGTTAATTAGGACGTTTAGTATACTTGAGTGTAATACAAGAGTGTCCAACGGAATAAAATGAGCAGACAAATAATATATATATACACACATATATATATATAACTTTCTCCAAAAAGAGTTTTACCTATAACACTAGCTTATATAAATTTTGTCTTACCTTCAC
>JANKKI010000157.1:1257500-1427500 GCA_025175665.1 Cinchona pubescens
CTTAGGGTTATGTGTGTGTATGTGTGTGTGTGTGTGTGTATATATATATATATAAGCTGTCACTCCCAAGCACTGCTACGACAAAGCACAAAAAAAGTGAAAAAAAGAAAGAAAAATCGCGAGAAAAGAAAAGGAAAAAAAAAAATAAAGGAGCTAGCACTTCATGTCTTGGGTCAATCAATCGTGAGAAGATTCCAAATTAATTTTCTGTGTGGATACCATAAGAGGTTGGACATATCTATGCGGCTTGTGGATCGACATCCGTGACAAATTGGAGATTTTACTACAATTTTGAGGTATAATCTCTATACTCCTCTTTTACTATGCGTAAATTGATTAAGGTGATCCTTGGAAGGAAGTAAAAATTTTTATTTTCCATTGTGCCTTGCATGATTTAATTTTTTACTATGGTATCAGAACCATCTTTGATTAATTTATGATGTAGATATGTTTAGTTATAATGGATATTGAATTTGTTCAAGCTATATGTAATTTTTTATGTTGCTTTTGAAAATAATGGAGAAATAAATTTGATTTTGAAATTGTTTCAAAAGTAATATTGATTTTGGACTATTTTGAACCGTGAGATCTGATCAAAATTGAATTTGACTGTTAGATTTTGGGTTAGATCAAACAGGCCAATGCTGGAAACTCATTTTGTCAGTTGGTTAGTGACGTCATTGTGATGTCATCCTCCACTGTCACTTTTAGTGACAGTTTTGTTTCTATCAGTAAAAGCAAATTTATAGGTTAAACTTTCTAGTGATAGTTTTATATCTCTTAAGCTTATGGATTGAAACTTTTAGTGACAATTTTTGTTCACATGCTAAAAGTATGTTTATGAGTTATATTTTTTAGCGACACTTAATTTTATATTTTCAAATACAAGGTTTTTCTAAATTTGATTTTTGAAACCACCAATTAAATTTTAAAAAATGTTTTTAAAATTAGTTGTTAATATTTAGAATCATTCTTTATTTTAATGAGATTAGAATTAGACAATTTGTTTAAATTTTACATCCATTCATTATTTTTCAATGAGACTGGAATTTAATAAATGTTCACAAACATTTTGAATATTGTTTCTAATATTATTTTTGAAGTTCTATTATTTAAAATATCTATTTTCTAATGAGATTGGAAAATAATATTTCTCCGTATTTATTTAGAAAGTATAAATACTTTGAACATATTTATTTAATTCTAACGATATTAAAATTAAACAATTTGTTTAAATTTTAGAAACAATTATTATTTTTCAACGAGATTGGATTTTAATAAATGTTTAAATATTTTTAAAAAATTGTTTCTAATATTATTTTTGAAGTTTTATTATTTAAAGTATCTATTTTCAAATGAGATTGGAAAATAATATTTCTCCATAAAATGTTTTCATAAATAATTCAAGAATGATAATTTTAATGAGATTGGGATTATGATATATAGTGATTCATGATTAGATACTAAATGCGGTTTTTATAGTTTTATTTAATTATTGAATTATACAATAGCATGATGATGGTTATGGACTTAAGACCAATGTGATTGTGTATGGTTTCTTTTGTTCAAATTCAATATTTGTAAATTTTAAATAGCGCCTGGATGTCCTACCTTAGTCTATTGTTTTGTATGTAATCTTTTCTCATCTTAATCCCCTTGAATTGATAATATGAAAAATCTTTCCATTAACATTGTAGATTTGGTTATACAAATGAGAAACGCATTACTAAATTATAGAATAATGGTTATTTGCATGGATTATTTGAATATGAATCACATGATAAATGTGAGTCTTATTTACTTGGTACAATTATCAAATCACCTCTTACTGGAAAGGGTGATAGATCTAGTGAATTGCTAAGGTTAATACATACTGATATGTGTGGTCGTATGTCAATCCATACTAAAGGAGGTTTTTCATAATTCATTACCTTCACTAATGACCATTCTTGATATGGTTATGTATGCTTAATGATGTATAAGTTCAAACTTTTTGAAAAGTTAAGGAATTTAGGAATGAAGTTGAAAAAACTACTTGGTAAAAGTATTAAAATACTTCGATTTGATCAAGGTAGGGAATATTAAATCAAGAGTTTCGAGATTATGTAAAGGACAACGAGATTCTATCTCAATGGAATCTTCCTTATATACTACAACTAATGGTGTATCTGAGAAATGTAATTGAACTCTATTAGATATAGTTTAATCAATGATAAGTCTTGTAGACCTCTCTAATCCTTTTGAGATTATGCTCTTAATATTCCGTCTTCCGTTTACTAAACTATGTTCAATCAAAAGTTGTTGATTGCATTCCTTATGAGATATAATTTGGAAAGAAACTTAATCTTTCATACTTGAAAGTTTGGGGCTACCCTGCTTTCGTAAAAAAGGTAGAATCGAATAATATTGAAGCTAAGTCAGTCAAATGCTGATTTGTGGGGTACCCAAATGAGACATATGGATACTATTTCTATAATTCCATTGAGCAAAAAGTATTTATCTCAAAACATGTCATCTTTTTAGAAAAAGAGCTTGTTCTTAAAAAGGCAAGCGAGAGCAAAATAGATCTGGAAGAAGTTCAAGAAACACAATTTGGCATTGATCAACAAATGTAACAAAAGTTTCAACACATGATGATATGATAGAAAATGAAGTTAATGATACAAAAACTGTTCATAGGATTACTAGGATACATCGTGTTCCAAAGAAATATAAATTTCTTGTAAGTGAGCACAATGTTCGATTAATCACTGTAAATGATGAACCTACATCTTATGCAGAGGCACTATTTGATAAAGAATCTTAGAAATGGCTACAAGCCATGAAGTCTGAAATAGATTCCATGTATAACAATGAGATTTCGATCTTAGTTGATCAACTTGAAGGGGTTGAACCCATAGGATGCAAGTGGGTCTTTAAGAGAAAGACTGATATGGACAGTAATGTGATTACCTATAAGGCGCAATTGGTGGAAAAGGGTTCTACACAAAGACAAGTAGTTGACTTTGATGAAATTTTCTCACCAGTTGCAATGCTGAAATCCATTTAAATTTTACTTGCTATAATTGCGCACTATGATTGTGAGATTTAGCAAATGGATGTAAAAAATGCATTCGTTAATGAAAATCTGCAGTAAGAGGTGTATATGATGCAACCTGAAGGGTTTATATCCACAAATCCTAACCAAGTATGCTAGCTACAAAGTCTATTTATGGACTAAAGCAAATTTCTAGGAGTTGGAACATTTGTTTTCATGAAACAATCAAGACAGTTTGATTTTATCGAAAATAGAATGAATCTTGTCTACACAAGAAGATTAGTGGGAGCGCCATTGTTTTCTTGATACTTTATGTGGATGACATATTGTTGCTAGGAAACGACATACCTATGCTTCAAAGTGTAAAGGTATGGTTGTCCATGAATTTTTTCATGAAAGATTTAGGAAAGAAAACCAATATTTCGGGAATGAAGATCTATAGAGATAGATCTAAGAGGCTGCTTGGTCTTACCCAATCAACATACATAGAAAAGATGTTAAAGAGGTTTCGCATGGATCAATCAAAGAGGATTATTTATTGATGTCTCATAGTGTATATTTTTTTTTAAAGACATGTGTCCTAAGATAGATGTCAAAAATGATAGTATGAAAAAGATCCCATATGCTTTGGCTATAGGTTCTATAATGTATGCTATGTTATGTATCAGAACCGATATATCCTATGCTCTAAGTTTTACCAGTAGGTTTCAATCTAACTCAGGGAGTGGCCACTAGGTTAATTTCTGTCTGCAGTCAAGAATATTCTTAAATATTGAGAAAAGACTAAAGATTTGTTCTTGATTATAGTGGGCAAGAGTTGACAGTTCATGGATATACAGATACTGGCTTTCAATCTAACAAGAATGATAGCAAATCGTAATATGGATACGTATTTACTCTTAATGGTGGTGTAATCAGTTAGAAGAGTTCCAAACAAGATACCACGACTGATTCTACAATAGAAGTCGAATACATTGCAGCTTTAGATGCAATAAAAGAAGTGGCTTGGATAACCATTCTTCAATAAGAACTTAATCCATTTGTGATCATATGCACATCTATTGTGATAATAATGGAGCTATTGCACAAGTAAAGAAACCCAAGTCTCATTAACGATCCAAACATGTGTTACGACGTTATCATTTGATCAGAGAAATCGTTTATAGAAATGAAGTAAAGATAGAGAAAATCCTCACTGATAATAACATCATTGATCTGTTTACTAAAATCCTGTCACAGAAGTAAACAAAAAAGTCATGTTAACTGATTCAGTCTTAAGCACATGAATGATTGGCTTTAGTACAAGTGGAAGTTTGTTAATGTATTCCTAAAGTCAATTTGTTTTAAAGATAAATTACACTTTTATATTATACATAATTTTGTAATATGGCATTCTTTACCTATTTAAAATGATAAAGTCCTTCAAAGGAAATTGTATGAGAAAAATTACAAATAGTTATGATGATGAGATTTTCTACATAGTTATAGTTTATTCTTAATTATCCCTAGTATCATAGTGTTTTACACAGATACATTAGAACATAATCGTATATGGATGTCAATTGAGAATAAGTGTGTTGAATTGACCTACTAAGAGTATTCCATACGAATTTTTATTCAAATGCCAGTGGTTAATCTCTTTGTGATAGTAGTGTAATGAATTTTATCTTGATTGTGGATTACTATACTTTGCCTCTATTGGTTGTTGCTCTTAAGTAGTCGCACATACTATAAGAGTTCAAGAATAGAATGTGAATCATGAAAAGACTAATATAGGATTCTCCACTCCTTATAATGGGATAGTATATCCCGGTATGGCTACTTCTTGAAATATGGTTCAGAAATCTTTGTACAAAGTGAAAATAGAATTAAGAGTGCCTTGAGTTCTTTCCACTCATGTGCTTTGTTAGACCTACCTTTCTCAGGCTCAAAATTTACTTGGAAGAGTAAGTGAAATGCTTCTCATGTCTGGAAGAGGTTAGATAGAGTTCTCTCTAATCAGCAAATATTAAGTGAGGACCTGTTCAAATCATTTGCCCATTTTATTCATGATCGCCTCAACATATTTCAAGGGTCCTAGACTGTTCAGATTCCCAGATATTTGGACTTCCAATTCTAGTTTCTTACGTGAAGTGAATAGCAATTGGAATCAATTCTCAAAAGGAAATATACTTCAAAGTTTTTCTGCTAAAATTAAGAGGCTAAAGTTTGATCGCAAGTCTTGGAATCACTTGCATTTTGGTAACTTCTATGAATTCCAGAAGGTTAAAGATGCTGAGGAAGAAAGTGGCATATCTAGAAGAGCAGCTTCTTCACAATCACACGGAATATGCTTAAATGGATCTGTCTAAAGACACAAGCTCATTTCTTAAAGTGCCTTGTAGATAAAGAAGGATTTTATAGTAAAAATCAGGAGTTAAATGGATGAAAGAAAAGGATAAAAACACTAGATTCTTCCACTCTCATTTTCAATATAAAAGAAACAGGATTATCATAAGAAGGTTTAAAACAAGTGATGGAAGCTGGTAAGGTAATCTTGAGGAGCTTATAGAAGAATCGATTTGTTTCTTTCAGAAGATTCTTACTGCTGTTCCGCCATTCAGGCTGATTCTTTGCTGGAAAATATTCCATACTTGATAACTGCTGAGGACAATTTTAATCTACTAGCTGTGCCTACCCTGGATGAGCTAAGAGAAATTGTGTTTTCTGTGCACAAAGTGCTGCTGGACCAAATGGTTTTAATGGAACCTTTTGTCAAACTTTGTTGCTGGGATATTATAGCTTCAGATCTTTATAAAGCTACCCTAGAATTTTTTGAAAGAGGAAAATTGCCTAAGGTGATAACCAGTACTCTTATAAGCCTAATTCCCAAGGCTTGATAATCCAACAGCCTTTAGTGATTTCAGGCATATTAGTTTGTGTGATTTTGTCAACAAAATCTTCACCAAAATCATAGCTACGAGGATGAAGCCTCTACTGCAAAAGATTATTTCTAAGGAGTAAAGTGCATTTTTGGAAGGAAGGAACATTGCTAACAATATAAATTTAGCACAAGAATTGGCTGAGCACATTGATCATAAAGTAAGAAGGGGCAATATCATGTTGAAGTTGGATATGACAACAGCATTCGATAGAATATCTTGGGAATTCCTCTACAAGGTTCTATCCAACTTTGGCTTTTCCACTAATTTCATTCAATTGATTGCTAATAGTGTTGAAGAAAATTGGTTTTCTATGCTTCAAGTTTTTTCAAATCTATAAGAGCGTATACAACAAGGGGATCTTTTTTCTTCCAGTTGAAGCATTTAGTATAGGCTTGAACAACCAATTCAACTCAGGGAATATTCAATATTTCAAAACTTCCAGATTTGCCATACTAAAATTACCTACCTCTCATATGCAGATGATGTACTTATTTTTATGAATGGAGGCAAGAGTTCAATTAAGAACCCAATGGCATTTATTTAAGGCTTTGAGATCGCATTTGGTCAACTTAAAAGTAGGAACAAGAGTTCATTTTATGCTTCTTCAAAATGGTCTCATGCTCAAATTAGATGGATTAGTCTCCTTTCTTGTTTCCACAAGAAAAGCTTCCCCTTCACTTACTTGGTTTGCCCTACAAAGAAAGGAAGAAAAACTAAAATCCTTTTTTAGCCCATGGTGGATAAAATCAGTCAAAGAATTTCTAGACAGAGAGGAAAACTTCTTACTGTGGGCCGCAAATTGTTGAGAATCAAACATGTGCTTACCCGTTTTTTTTTTAGTGTTTTAACTCAGCCTCCTAATTTAGTGATTAAGCAAATGGAAAAGCTCTTTACTGATTTCTTTTGGGAGGACTCAAATGGCAAAAGCAAGTTGCATTGGTGTAGTTGGTGGATTACTACCAGACCACAGAAAGAAAATGGCCTCGGAATTCAAAGTTTAGTTGACAAAGTTCAGGCTATGTCAATGAAACTGTGGTGGTCCTTTAGATCAAGGAATACTTTTTGGAGAAGATATATGTCCTCTAAATATCTACCTAAAGAGATTCTCCAATTCATGCTATTATAAGAACAACCTCTTCCTTATTGTGGAAGATAATGGTTCTTGCTAAAGAACTAGTGGAGAAGCACACCTCATTATTAGTTAGAGAGGGGAACTTTAGTTTCTGGAATGAAAATTGGAATGAACATAATTTCGGACATCTTTTCCATTATCCAAAAACTGAGCTAAGCATCAACCAAGCTTGGAGTGATGATAGATGGGATACTGAAAAAATTCTTGCCCTTTTACATCATAGTCCCATCATCTAGCATCTAAAGGAAGAGAAAATTTGTTTATCAGAAGGAAATGACCTATATATGGAGGTAGACAAGTTCAGGAAAGTTCATTTCCTTAGCAATTGAAAGCTTCAGAAATGCCGATTCGACCTCATTTTTTAGAAGAATGATTTGAGACACTAGAATCCCTACAAACACATGTCGATTTTTGTGTGGAAACTTCTAAATTCCATTCTATCATTAGATGACATTCTCAAGCAGAAAGGTTTCTGCTTACCATCCAAATGCCAGTTATGCAAATCTAAAGAATCTGTGGATTAAATATTCTTCCACTGCAACGTAGCTAAAGCAGTATGGGAACATTTCCAAGTGCAGCTCCTAGCTACAATTGGAGGATTAACACTCAGGCAGTACCTAAACAACTGGTGGCTTAATAATTCAAAAGCTTCCATTGTTGGCCAGATGCACCAATTAATTCCATGCTTAATTTTTTTGGGAAGTTTGGAAAGCAAGAAACAAGAGAATTTCATGAAGGAACCTCCATCGCTTCCAGATACATTATATCTGCAGTCAAGGTAAATTTACACAGCATTTCACTTGCATGGCCTTTCACAGCTTTTAGAAGTTCTAACCCAAACATGAATAAGGTTTTTGGCTTGGCTCAACCTACCAATCTCCAGCCTAAGGTCTCCTTGGTCACTTGGCAAAAACCATCTCAAAACTTGTTCAAGCTCAACACAGATGGTCTTTCAAAAGAAAATTCAGGCCCTTTCGCAGGAGGTGGAGTTATCAGAAATTATCAAGGTCGTATACTAGCAGGTTTCTTTATCTACTTTAGTGACTATGGTACAAGTACATCAGCAGAAGCTCAAGCTCTTCTTCATGGCTTGCAACTTTGTGTAGATTTGGGAATTACCAATATCGTAATAGAGTTAGACTCCTTGCAGTTCATTTGAATCATTCACAATAAAGCCAACTGCTCCCGGAAGATAGACAAGCACATAAAGCAGGTTTACAAGATCCTTAGACTTCTAAACTACAAGACACGACATATTTTCAGAGAAGGAAACCAAGTGGCAAACTTCATAGCTAATTTGGGACACAAAGCTAAATGTAATAGGTATTTTAACTCTTTTAATATTCCTAGCTTAGCTACAGGAATAACAAGATTAGACAAGATGGGTTGTGATAATCTTAGGGTTTCCTAACAACCATCTTGTTCATATTGGGAGGTTTTTGCCAAATCTCCCCTTTTATGTATTTTCTTATGGTAGTTAATAAAATGTGGGAATAGCGTCCCCTACCACGGATTAGGTGGTTTGTTGAGAAAAAAAATCTATACTTTTGAACCAATCAGGATATAGCGTGGATAAAGGGTAATATTACACAGTAACTAAATCCATGATAGGTAATGTCGAATCACTTGACATATCTCAACAGTTAGGTGGTCATAATTTGTTAAAAGTCAATCTTGATCTATAAGTGTGAATTAATTAATTAGAAAATTAATTATATATATATATATATATACGAGAAAAAAGCATGCGCAATTCTCCTGATTTATTGAATATTTTTATTTTTTTAAAAATAAATAAATAACCAGTGAATAATAACATAGAGTACAAAATGTAAACATTTTATTTTTTGATTTTTTTATACAAAAGATATATATTTTAAAATATATATTTAATATCTTTGCTCTTTTTTTCGTAATTATTTTCACTTTTCTTGTTTTTTAAATTTTTTTTACTATTGTTTATTATTTGTTTAATGTCATTCGTTTTTACAACATATGACATTAATTGCATCTTATTCCTTTTTCTCTTCTATATGCTTAGATAATAATGTCTTATAGCAGTACCATTAATTACTTGACTAGTTAAAAATAAAGATAATCTATAGTATTGAACTTTTTAAATATATTTTTCTATGCTTTGTCATTACTAAAATACAAAAATCACTATCAAGTACTAAACATCATTTTATAGATGAAATATTGATATTCTTTGATTAGCAAAAAATATTTACATGAATCTATATCAAATGACATATGGATAATAATTACAAAAATTAATTATAATTTCAAAAAGTAAAAAAAAAAAAAATGAATCTGATTAAAATGTAAAAAACGAATACATCAAGAGTTATTATAAAAATTTAAAATCTAATTAAACTAATATATTATGTATATTATTGATGGATTCACATAATCTATTAAAATCATTATGCAAAATTAAAATGATAACTTGTTTTTTTATGTTGTTTTGAAATGCATTGAATGTTAATAAAAAGAATCCTTTATCTTACTATAAAATACATGCAATTCATAATGAAAAAAATATATAGTTATAAAGATGTCCAAAATTACATGTTACTTTAATTGGGATGTTATATAAATCTCTATCACAATTAATTATCATTAACATATTTATAAATGTGTATACATATAGTAAATATATTAGTATTTTTATATTTCTTAAACTTATGATAACATCTGTTTTAGTATTCTATTGAAACTTTAAAGTTTGATCTCTTCATACGTATTGCTGACACAAAATAATTTCTATTTCACGATTAGGTTCCCAAATTATAATTTATTTTAACGACACCACCAATGACTTGATTATTTGAAAATAAAGATTTTTTTCCATAATATTGAACTTTTTAGATGTGTCTATATATTCTTTATCATTACCAAAAGAGAAAATCATTATCAAATATTAAACATCATTTTATAGATAAAGCGTGTTAAAATTCTTTTGTTAGAGAAAATATTTACATGAGATCAAATAATATATGGTAAAAACTACAAAATGATTCATTAAAATTTTAAAAAATAAGAAAAAAATGAACTTAAGTAAAATGTAAATAACAAAGATATTAAACTAAACATGTAAAATAAATATATTCTGTATAATATATATAGGGTACCAGTAACATATTAAAATCATTATCAAAAGATAAAAATAAAACGTTGTTCTTTTATCTTTCTTTAAATGTAGAAAATGTTGATGAAAAAAATTCTTTATCTTTGAAATAAACGAAACTATGGTTATAAGAGATAAAAAACTTGTAACTCTAAATATATCCAAAATAACATGTAATTTTATATAATCTCTATTGTAATTAATTTTTTAACATATTGTGTAAATATGCATCAAAATATAAAATATATTGGTATTGTTTAGTGTTTCTTAACTTTATGATAACATTCACTTCATGACTTCATCAATATTCTAAACTCTTCCTTTCATCCTGAATAGTATTGAACATGTTAGCTCTGAATGAATTGTATTTTGATATAGTATTTTATATGAAATTAAAATTTATATTTATGTTTGTCAATATAAATTTTATTGCTGACAAAAGTGTGTGAATTTTATGCCTTCATTTGTTGCATACTTTAAATGAATCAAAAATATTGTTTACTAAGATATTTAATTTACATTTTTATTGTTTTCTTAAATAGTGTAAAAATTGCATAGTACTTTCCAAAGTTGACGTGTAACACAATGTATATCTATAAATATTATAATTTTATTTGCATAATTCATGTTATTTTTTTACATTAGCTTACCTACTTAATTTTTCTATATGTCATTCCAACAATTTATGCATAGTATTCTTATAGGTCTTGCAATGATTATTCTAGAATATTTTGGTAATGCATCGTACCATTGGTTGAACTTTTTCTACCTCATAAATAGTTAATCTAAAATAATATTATTTTATTAAATACTGTAACAATTAGTATTGTACTTTCTAAAATTAACATTTATACTGAATATATACCGGTAAATACTTAGAGTATTTAATACTATGATTTATTTGTATAATATGTATTGTTTCTATATTAATTACTTATTTATGTTTCTATATCAGCATCACAAATTATGCGTAGAATTCTTGCATGTGTTACAATGATTGTCTAAAAAATCAGGAAGGTATTGCATCGCATCACATGTTGAATTTATTTTCTATCTCATCAATAATTACTTAAAATAATATTTTACAAGATGATATTCTTAAAGATAAGGATTTTGTAATCAAATATTACTGTTAAAGATATACATCAAATTAACAAATACTTTTATCTTAATTAAAAATTGTGATTTTCTAATATCTGTAAAGCTTTAGTTTCATCGATGGTTAATTTTTTTTCTTCATGTAGGGAGTTGAAAAACAAATCTAAATTAATCGTAACAAAAGAATGTGAATGAGATAAGAAAATATGTTATAAACTACATTATTATTTTTATTTTCAAAACAACCACTAAATTATAAGCTCTGTCTCTTATACACATCTAGATGTTAATAAGAGACAGATTATAATGTATTAGGAAAACTTTGATATAGGGGTAAAATGTAAAGGTATAAAGTGAAAGAATCTATTAATTTAACTTATCTACTGCAATGAACAACAAATTAGTTATTATACATTGATCTTAAACCACAACAACTTCATGTTACAACTAAAATAAATACATGATTAATCACATTATAATAGAGTAAAAAATTTCATATTTTTATTCAACATAGCTATAAATGTTATTGGCACATGAAAATATATAAATTGAGTTTAATTAACTAACATACTATGAGCGTACTTGAATAAATAGTTAGAAAAAAGAAAATAATTATTTGTGAACTAGTAATATATAATATAGTTATAAAAGACAATTTTTATTTGGAATAAAAAATAAAATAATTTGACTATATATAACAGTTATAAATAATATTTTTACTTATTTTTTGCTCATGTATAAATAATTTTTTACTCTTAAAAATTTATACCTTCTTTTTATGTATTTATGTTAAAAAATCATACCAATGTAGGAAGAAACAAAATTTGAATTACATAATAGTTATAAAAACTGTCTTTTGTTTTATAGATGTGTATCAAATATAAATTATATATGTGCAAATTTATTTTTACCATCTTAATATATTTATCAATAAATTTTTTATAAATTTTTTAATTATCTTATAGCAGTTTAAAATATATATAATAAATAATAGTAGTATTATAAAAGATAGATAATCTTATTATATTTAATGGAGAGTATTTTAGATAAACTAATTATACTTGAAGGGCACCTTAGACACATAACTATTTAATTAAGAATGTATTAGGAGGGACAAAAGAATAAAAATAAAAGATTATATATTTCGATTAGGATTGTATGACTAAATATAGGTAGTAGTTTCCTAAAAAATAGGTTAGTTAGATTAGAACAAGAATAATTTAGTTATGTTTCTATATGAATTATATTTTATTAATGGCGGCTATTTTAGGTATTACAAAAACGAGGAGAAATACTTAAAGGGGAGAAACAACTCACATTTATATATAGGTAATATACATATATACACATATAAGTGTGTGTCTATATATACACACATATACACACTCATATACATATAAAAGCCGTATACTCCCAAGCATTAGTATGGCAAAGCTCAAAAAAGCTTGAACAGGAAAAAAAAAAAAAAGGGTGGGGGGGGGGGGAGAAAAATCTTGTGAAAAGAAAAGAAAAAAAATAAAGGATGTCGCAATTCGTGATTTGAGTCAATCAATCTTGAAAGGATCTTGAATTAATTATCTATATGGATACCACAAGAGACTGGACATCTGTGCAACTTGTGAATTGACATTCTTGACAGATTCAAAATTTATTGTAATTTTGTGGTGTATTTTCTATACTCCTCTTTTACTACACATAAATAAATTGATCAAAGTCATCCTTAAAGGAAAGTAAAAAAATTTATTGTTCGTTGTGCCTTACATTCTTACGTAAATTGGGCTGCAACTTTTCGCAGCTGATCATATTGGCGCAACGCATCTTATTGGCGACATGCTTTTTGTTTAAGTCACTCTCACGTTTAAGATGCTTGGCCCGTTGGCTTTGGAGTAATTTCACTCGAAATTATAAGTGGTAAGAGGAACACAACAGTTTACCCTTCCAATGAAGCCTTGAGCCTGTTGGCTTTATGTGAGTGTCTCAATTTCTCAAGGAAGTCTTTTTTACAAGATCATAATTCAAAATTACTTATCAACACTATTTCATGTGATATTGATGAGATTTTGTTTATTATTTGCTGATATACTGTCACATTAACTACATTTAGTCTTGTCAAGTAATTTCAAATTAAAATCTTATATAAATATACTGTTTTCTAAAACCGTATGAAGTTGAAATTAACTCACTCCAATGTTCCACCTTTTGACTCATTTAATTACTTAAGAATCATTCAGGCATAAAAATTATGGCAGGAGGGAAATGCAATGAATTAATTGACAAGATATTAATGGGAATCATCATGCTATGTAGCTCAAGTTGCGAAATGCATAAACATTGGTCTCTTGTGTGTACAAGAAGATCCTACTGATCGTCCTACGACGTTCTTTTTATGCTTAGCAGTGATCCTATAACTCTTATAAATCCTAATCAACCGGCTTTTTTAGCAAGAAGGCTCGTTTCTAGTACACAACTGATTCTTTGTTTAGTAAAGAAGAAACAAACTCCATTAACGAGATGACAATCTCTGTAGAAGGCCGATGAGAGATTTAATTGTATATGTATTTATTGTGTTGTTCATGTAGAGGGATTTGATTTCCATGGCTTCTTTTCCTGTGATGAAGCCATTCCACTGCCAGTTTTGAGTTCTATAGAAATTGAAGTTAGTGAAGCTCTTTTGGTGATATTTTGAAGAGATCTAGAGTTTGAGTTGAACACAGTTCTAGTTTTCTTGGCAATTTTTCAAATTTGTTTTTTGGTTCATATTTGCAATTGTCAAGGAATCGTTTAGGGTTAATTATACTTTACCCCTATACTTCAAACTCCAGTTGTATTTTGTCTCATGAATCGAAACAATGTACACTTTACCCATTCTAAAAGATTCACTAATATGTAAATATAAATGCATGATTTAGAAATTTGTTTTGACAAAAATACCTCAGCAAATTTGTGGACAAAGTTACATTTCATTTATTTAGTTTTTCATGATTCCATATTAATTTTTAAAAATTGTTCCATGAAATAATTTTATTTTTACAATAACTAAACATGTTAAAAATATAATTAGTAAGTAAAAAATTTTAATATGGAAAGTAAATATAAGTAAGTATTATATTTTATTTATTAATTCTATTTTCAATATGTTTAGTTATTGTAAAATAAAAAAATGAACAAAAAATAACTGCAAAGATTTGTCTTTTTGTGTTTACTTTTATAATTGAAGAAAATAATATATAAATTAATTAAGATAAAACGTGACAGTTTTTTGAAAATGTCTCTTATACATTAAAATTGTATAAATGAGAGTAAATTTCTTCACAATTTTTTCTAATTTTGTAAAATTAAACACAAATTGACACAATAAAATGTATTAATGTGTGGTGACTTTTCTTTCTTTCTACCACAAACGAACTTTATCAGGAAAAGGTCTCAAGATATTCCAAGTTTTGGTATTTTAATGGTATTTTAATGTTTTAGTAAATTGCACTTGTTTTGCACGTGTACGAAACATGACAAATTAATTAAAGCTAACTATTATCTAAGAGACTCAATGTGTCTCCAACAATCTTTGCTTCATTTTATACAGCTAAAAAGATGAAGAAGAAAGACATAATTGAGCTTATGTGCGTGTGAGCAGATCCGTCCATGGTGCTAATGTATAGATACTTTGAAGATCAGAATCTTTTCTAGGCAGACTACAAAATCTTATTTTAAAGCACTTAAATTTTAGGTGTAGAGGATGGTGATAATATTCCAACATAATTCAAATAGACAAAGATATCTCAAAAGTTTTGTTGGACTTGCTGCGTCTCAAAAATAAAATCCTGGCATATTTTCGGCATCCAGTCTGCATATCCACTCGGACCACCAACCAGGTCCAAAATGAGGAGCTTCAGAAGTTCTCCTTCTCCAGGTTGTTCCCCCTATCTAACGAGATGAGGCGGCGGATTGTCCTCCCCAAGTTTTTTAAGTGTTGCCATTAGAATTGTTGACATTTTATTGTCGTGCTCACTAAGGCTAACCTGAAGTCATGGAACAAAAAAGTTACGGGAGGGGAAAAAACAGAAGGGATCAAATCCAGCAACTGCAGAGTGTAAGTTAACAAAAGAATCCCGGTTAAAACAAAATAACTTAGAGGACTCGTTCAGCAAAACTTATTTAATTTAAGGGGATTGTAGTAATTAGGGGAATTAGAAGATTAATGGGTTAATTAACATAACATAAATTAAATTAGGAAAATAATATTAGATTAAACGTCATTGCAAATATTAGTACTAAACGGTAGGAGCAATTATTGGAATTAATATTTTATAAATACTAGTATTTTAGATTATAGAATTCTTACGAATTTTGGAAGAAAATTAGGAGGGTAGAAATTAAGATATTCTTCGTGCAAAAGAAAAGTAAGTCTTTACTTTTAGACTTTTAATTTTTGCAATTTATTTATTTATTTATTTTAAGCTTGAATTTATTAAGGATTTTGTATAAATTTTACTTGTGTAGAATACTTGGGTTATTTTAGAGGTCAAAGACATAATATTTAGGGATTTTCATGAATTTTATTATTTCAAAAATTTTGGTTTATTTTCGTAAGTGATAATTTAGAAAATTTCATCATATATATTTAGAAATTATTTGAAAAAAATAATATATTTTCTAGAAATATGTTTTGATATAAAAAAAAAAATTAAAAGAAAAGGGTGAAAGGATGGCCGAATACATAGACTTGTAAAAGTTTCTATAAGTTATATAAATGCTCCCATAAGTTTGAAGAAGTTAATAAACAACCCTCCAAGGCTTTATAAAGTACACAGTTACCCCTAATGACTCCGGGAATGACTAAAATGCCCTTAAATGTTTTATAAATAACTAAAGGGCCCTAATTAATTTTCTGAAGTTACGAAAGGTATGTTAAATATTTTTCTAGGATCATAAAATGTTCCAAAAAAGGTTTTATTTGACTCAAGAACTTTTTCAAAAGTATAATTAAGTATTCAAAATTGGCAATACTATATAAAAGTATAATAGTAATTTAAAAGAATTCTTTCCTACTAGAGAAAAGTTATATGTTACTATAATTAATACATCTCACAAACACTAACAGTCATGTATAGACTAAGTAAATAAGTGAGGTTTGAATAAGGGATTGGTTCTAAGGTATTATTAGTCAATGATGAGTATGTTAAATAATGGATCTGAAACCTATTATAGGTAACATTGAAACTGAGAATGGGCAACGCAACATTAATGTGTTTAATTAGACCTTTTGAGGTAGCTAGTACTTACTTCCTGAATTTCTAAATTTGTTTCATGAATCTTGATATTTCTCGAAATTGCTTTATGTCCAAAGTTATTTTGTGAAAATGTGTTTCTATGAAATGATTATTCTAGCTATAAAAAATCTAGATCATGTATGGCTACGTGAATTGCAAGTTTTCTAAATTATAAAAATGAAATCTTAATATGTCGTATGGGTAATAATAAGAGGTTATGACTCTAAACGAACATGAAATAGTTAGTAGGGATTATAGTTTTGAATACAGTACTTGATAGTTACAGTAGATGATAGTTATAGTACATGACAGGTCAAGAAGAATTACGAAACTTGTTGGCACACTTTCTAGTGAGCCTAATCACGCATTCTTAGGCTAAGTACTCAATGCCGATGACAGTGTGTTTTGTTTTGAACCACCATAAATTGATACATAATTAATACATGACTTTGTGACTTGTTATAAATTTTTTGAAAAGTACATGATATTTGATTTGATACAGTACAGTATAGACAAAAGGTTACAGTTTACAAGATGTGATTTTAATTTTTTGACTACACGAATTTTCGATAGTACACAATTTGAAAATGTGGTTCAAACTAAAAAGTATGTACATGTGATAGTGTGAAATATTTATGAAATACACACACACACATATATATATATGTAACTGCATGATCTTGTTATCTGTTGGGAGACTTGTCGCTCACCTCATCTTGGATACATTTTGCAGATAAAGATTATAGTTGTTAAAATTAATGATGCATAACGGATCTGATCGGGTAAGCGGAGTTCATTTTGGATACTACGATAAGGAAATTGAAGACTATAGATTGAGTCTTACTAGGATTGACAAATTGTATTTAGATTTCAAGTAGATTATTATTTATTGCACAATTTATTTTATTATATAAAGATAGTTACTTCCGTTTTTAAAATAATTATTTTTAGTTTGTCAATATATAAGATAGATGTTTTGTATTTGTGAATGCATCTAGCAAGTGTAAGTCAGGGGCATGACTCATCTGACCTAATTAGGTATCCCATATAACTGTAGACTTATCCTACTTTTAACTTCAGATGCATTTTAAGAGGGTATATAAAACCGATATTACTTCATGGCATATCATTTGAGAGGATGCAAAAGAGCGAACATTTGGTACTCTGTTCTCCAATGAAGTTACATTTGGACACGAAAGGTTTCAGTCCTATAAGATTTTACTTCAATGTTGTACCTCTCAGATCAAATTGCCTCCTAGATTCCCATTAAGCATCAAGTTTAGTGTGTAATTACTAAAATAGTTATTGGCATCATTAAGGCATATGATCCTGGATAAACTGTCTAAGGTGAAAACCAAACGAGAAAATGCAACGCTACAAGAAGTTAGTCTTAGCTTGTACCATTAAAAGGGAGAAAAACATTATTTCTTAAGGCTTATGTTTCCTAGTAGACTACTTGAATAAATTTGAAAATAGTTTTAAAATTATTAGTAAATAATCTTGTTAAGGCTGGATTTCACTCCTAAATATAGAAAACCCAAAATAGTGAATCAAATTGTACCGAAGGAGCAAAACATTAAGAATTCATTAGCATCTAAAGGACTTAAAATTTTCAAAGAACAAATATTTTTCTGACAGAATTGGGAGAGAGTTCTTTTTATCAAATACGTGCCCAAATCTCGATGAGAAAGAGAAGAAACACCAGAGAAATCATACTCCCTCAAGGATTTAATTATATTAAACAACAACAAAATTGATCTTTGATTCCAAGAAACTTTTCCACGCATTTCTTCTACAAAAGCTTAGATGATTAAAATTTTATATGCATGTCCCAACATGTTTAGCACTCTTTTTATGTTCTTGCTAAAATAAGGGAACCCTATAGTAGAACAACAGGAACATGCCACAATGTTTAGTTAAAAGATCTTTCAACTACTTGAAAGGTCCCCTTTTATAGAAGTAGGTGAAACAATACTAATCAAGCTAGCTCCAAACCAACTCAAGCACACATGATTCAACTCCACTCCATTTAGCAAAGAAGCCTTCATCTGTACTACTAAATAAGCCAGAAAGATGAATCCCTCTATGTCGGGGCAAACTTCGAAGTGCTGTTCTTCTCTTTTCTAATCAACAAATATCTAACTGAAAGATTCATCAATGTTTATAGAAAACAGTAAGACAATCCCAAGTTTTGACTTTGTTATTGTCAAAGAGGCCCACTATTGCTATCTAACAATATTGGTGATCAGAATAAAGCTATAGGTCACTATATCTATGTATGTCACTATGTCTTAACCATTATGTTTATGTGACTTTGTAGCGAGAGAATCTAGGGCAATTGGAACAGCCAACAGTATGTTCATATCCATTAAACTATTAATTGTACAATAAATTTGTCTACTTTTGTTTGTTATTTAATCTTTCTTGTTTAGATGCTGAGGATGATGATAAAACTTGACTCCAAGTTTTTTTGAATTAAAGAAGCTTTTTTTCCTCAGAAGATCAATCTAAATGTTGAATGATGTATTAGGAAGATAAAGAACCCATTAATTAGCTCGAACCATTTGAGGGAAATAACATAAAAGTGGCAATATTAATTTTAGAAATATTTCTCAATTTAAAAAGATTATGGCCAAGTATCTTATCCTTTAAGTAAACAGTACTCAGGTCTACCTTTAGTGAGAACTGGTTTCCTAAAAGATGCACATAGATTGATACCTCAAACCTTAATAGATAGCAACTCTATATTAAAACCACATTTGCACAATTTTTCCAATCTTAGGTACCCTATATTTGAGTTCAAGAAACAGAAAATCTTATGCATTTTCTTCAACATGGAACAAGAAAAAATTTGCTAAACACTCCAAGTCAAGTCGACAAGTTAATCGATATGTTGGAGGCTATACCAAAATTAGTTCCAAAGAGCATATAAAACTCACCTTTTCACTAACAAATACAGAAGTTAATAGTTAAATAAATCTAGTAATTCTCTTTTAAAATTCAAGGCTGCTATTCATTAATTTAATGAATATATAAGAGAAACAGAAAAGGTAAATTTTTGAAAAATCAATAGAAACTTCTTCTCCAAGAAAATTAACGGCAATATCAGTCTATAGCATCCTTCCAAAAAGTATAACAAACTTGAAACCATCATTATAAATGTACAAGCTTTCATTATTTAAGTTCTGTGTAGAAATCATCAATTTTTTGAAGGTTTTATTAAATCATCAATCTTATTGAATGCCTGCAGGTACGGTACATCAATACACCATCATAATTCATAAGCTCAGAACTATCGCTTAAGTACTTAAATATAAATAGAAATACAAAGGGGGAAACCTATTTGAAGAAGATACTCATTGATCCGAAAAAAACTGGGGTAGAGGAGTTTTTAACAGCCTATTGGTAGGTAAAGCCATCATAGCACTTTCTTTTGCACAACTCTCATCAAGCTTATCACCACCATGTAGTGATTTAGACTTGCATAATGATAACAAGAACAAAGGCAAAAATTGCAGTGATTCAGGATAAAACATCTTGTTGCACAATTGACTTTGTCAAGGAAAAAGATTTTGATATTCTCGAAGAGACTCCGCAATCTGATATTGAATCAAAGTATGGGCTTCTACCAATTTGAGGGACATTTTTCTCGATGGCTGCAAAGGTTTTAGCTTAGAATTATTATAAGAACCACAATAAACTTCACTCGTATCTATCTTCAAATATTATCAACTATCATTGAGCTAAAAACTGGTATTGTTAGTAGTATTTTGTTCCAATCATGTATTCTTCGAAGTATTGGTGAAGGTGAGAAAAATTGGGGAAATGTTTACCTAGCCTACAAAGCAGCAAAATTATAGCACCTGTACCTATACATCTCTGCCAAATCAGCAACCACTGGTACAGCTACAGTATGAACTCTGATACACTTTTCTCCAGTAGATAAGGTGTATCTTGCAATGATTAAGGATTTTATGCAACCGTTGTTTTGTGGTCAAACAATACATGATATAGTATCTAATATTTGTCCCATGGTCAAACAACTAGATGATATAGTATCTAATATTAGGAGATTTGAACACCTAGGATCAAGCAAGGATATCCTCTTCCTCTTCAGTCTTATCCACTAGAAAATTTTCCCATTTCATTTATACCCAACTAAATGTGTAATGAAGCCTCTTACAAACCTAACAGCTTATACACAAAGTGTTCTCAGTCCCCAATGCGCAATGAAAAGAAAATGCCTGATATGAAGAACACGGGATGCTCTACCAGCAGATATCTATAAATATCATATCTGCAAACAAACCAATGGAACATTTGAAGAACACGTCTTACAAACAGAATTATGCAAAATTTTGAGAATCAACATATAAAATAGTAATGCGCAATCATCATGTTAGTATACATGCATGCAGAACTAAGTCAACAGAAGAATGAAGCAAGTAAAACTACTTATGTTTCCAAGAGTATACATACGTACACAGTTATAAATCAGCTAATTCTCAATAAATTAGAGAATACATAAAGAAACTTGACGAACCAAGGAAACATTTGAATAATATGTCTTGAAAACAAAACTATGCAAAATTATGAGAATCAACACATAAAATAGTCATGTACAATCATCACTATGCAAGATTGCAAAAATAAGTCAATAGAAGAATAAAGCAAGTAAAAGTTATTTAGACATACTTTTAGAGTTATTATTTAGCTAATTCCCAACAAACTATAGGATACAGTAAAGAAACTTTGAAATATACAGCATGTGATTTAAGGAATGTTCCCTCAAGGCATAACTAAGCTGCGTAAGCCTTATCACAGTCAATAGCTAGAAGGGATAACATATCAGTTGCCCTGAATGCCAAGTTCTCGTGAACAGTTGTGAAACACATACCTATGCTGTTTCGTGAAAACAAAATTATGTCTTAGAATCTATAAGTCAAAGAGCAAAACCAGACAGTTCAAAGAGCAGTAAGGCATTAATAGACAATTGTATATCATGCAAAAGCACAACTACTTACCTCCTCCGCATCCAATATGCATGAGGGCCTCCCAAGCAATTTGTCTTGTAAGGTTTGTTGTTAGTTCATACTTTAATTTCTCTTTGTGACATATAGACAGAAAATTTGGGTAGTATTATGTTTGACCACCAATATATCTTGAGAGATACAAGCTATCAAAATTTACACTAGAAGCTGAATAAGATTGTCAATTGTACAATATGATAGTAACCTGTACATGCTTGATAATGAAACATAGAAATAATACCCTGAAGCCCAACACAATAAACTTAGGTAATTCACTATGAAACATAAAATTTGTGGTCATACATATTTAATCTGAGCATATGAAGGGTGACTACACCCAGAAGATGGATTTGAAGACAAGATTTTATGGTTGTAAGACAAATTAAACAAGAACTACAACTATAAACGGCCTTTAATCTAATTGAAAGCAACAAACATCCCATCTTCTAAGTAAATGCATAGCTGATATAGTTTATAAAAAGTTTTCTTAATGAGCTCTAATAAAAATGCTCAGGTTTTGAAATTATATGGTTTGTTTGGTTCTAGGAATTCAGCAAGAAAAAGGAAAAGGATTTCCCAAAAATGGTTTTCCTGTGTTTGGTTGGGAGGAAAGCTACTAAGGAAAATAACAAGGAAATAGAAACCTGCTTTTGCCTAAAATTTTTCCTCACTAAACGTATGAGGATACGAAACCAACATATCACATTAACTTAGACTTATACGGAGTCTTAGTGGGTAAGTAAAGAAATTGGGTTTTTTTTAAAAAACAAAATTGCCCAAAAATATTCTTTCTCATCCCCTTTTCTGTCTGTCATGTCTCTCTTATGGAAACAGTTTCAACAATGAACACCGTTCAAAGATCAATCTGCCATCTAAACAAGAAATGATTTACCTCTTTTTCCCCTCCCCTTTCTCTCTCGATTACAAAAAAGATGGAGGGTTAACCATGGAAGCCAATTTTAATGAATGAACCATGCATGTTTATGTTATGCTATTGGTATTTGTGATTTCTTTGTTTTCGACCACGCCAAAAAATTTTAATAATTTATCATTAATTTTATTCCTTTTTGTTTCTATTCCAAACTACTTCGACTGTGATTCAACTCTCCCTCATTTTGTTTTTGATTTTTACGTTATGGGCAGTGTTAGAGATGGCTTGGGTTATATTGCTTTCCATGTGTTTGATACATGGTGTGAATGAGATTTGGTTGGAGAAAAACTGGGCTTTTGAGGTCATAATGGATTATGAGAATGTTTAGATGCGAGACTTACTTAGACTTTTCCAAAAGTATGTTTGAGGACGCCTACTTGTATGGTGTATAGGAGATAAACCTTAAATTTCATAAAACAATGGGGGTGTTAAAATAACAAGATAAGAGTATCAAGTGAGATTGAGTTCAAAATACAGTTATAATTTAAAGACAATTCTTAAAGGAAATGAATATGGTGTCACTATGCCAATTAGACTATAAAAATTTTAGAAATCTATTTCGGATCAGGGTTGAACTTGACCTAACTAATACTACGTACTAACTGCTGATTCTTGTTTTTTAGTGTCTTTTTGGGCTAAACCTATCTGGTACATTTATTTAATGTTTCTTTTGACGAGGTAAGTTTATTCAATCTTACATTGTTCACTAAAACGTCATATTGTAGTTTAGCAAACAAAATGCCAAACCATTAAAATAGTAATAAACAAAAAAACAAATCAAATCCTAATACCACCTATTAAAGTGGTAATAAACAATAAGAAATGCTGCCGAGGGTTTGTATTGTATAGAGGAAAGGCCAATAAACACTGTCCCATGATTCTAAATTAGTATCACTTCAAGTTGAATCATTAATGTTGTTTCATGCTATTGTTTAGTAATTTATTTGTTACTTTATGTTGTTAGAATAATGAGTAGACATTTGTACACTAGTTCTTTTGTTTGTTTGGAGTTCAAATTTTTGTCCAATTTTGTTCCAATACTACAAAAATGCTAGTGCCTACAAATACAAATGGCTTTGATAACTTCGAAAGTTCAAACCAACAAATTATCTATGAGCTGATTTGATTCCATATACCATATTAGTGCTATTTCTCATAACAAAAACAGAATTTGCGGCATTGTTGCTATTGATGTTTTAACCACGTTGTTGTGGCTTGGCCAATGAAATTTTCTAGTGATTAGCTAGTTTTTGCTATTGATAACATTTTTTACTCCTTCTCTTGGAAAGTTTCTCAAGTATACAACTTTTTTACAACATTTTTCTACAATCTATTTAAGATTTTGCCACGAGTTCTGTGATACCCGAAATATCCTTTTCATACTTTAGCCATGTTAATATGAGGATTAGAAATTTTTAGAGTCAATTTATAATTAGAGCAAAGGTTGGGGGTGAAGTCTAAATAATTAAAACTAGTTTTTATACAACTAAACAATTTTCTTCTTCTATTTTCCCAATTCTTCCACATAGAACAAGGGTTTCACTTCCAAGAGCTTCTAGGAGGAGAAACAACAAATTCAACCAAAAATTTTCATAATTGAGGTAAGAAATTCATTCTTTCTTGAGTTCAATTAGCTAATTTGAAAGATTAAGAGATAGGGTTTAGGAATTTTTCAATAATATTGTGGGTTTCAAAATCTTAGCTTGTGGTGATGATTTAATGGTTAGAATTGGTGTAATTGGATTTATTTTCTTGCTCTTTGTTGTTAAAGTTATACAACCTATGGATGTATGTGTTGAATTTAAAGGATTTGGATGGTTTAATAACCAAGAAAAAAATGCTAAATTCGTAGCTGAAAATTCGCAGACAGCACTGCGTAACTTTAGAAAATTGGTCATATCTCAGCGTAGGAATATCGAAATTGCACACCGTTTGTTGCGTTGGAAACTATACTTGTAGCCCTTAGAAATGGTATAAATATATTGTTCTTTTTTTAAGTATATTAACAGAAGTTCGCCCATAAAGTGGACTGAAAATCCGGTTCTGCAGTAGAGTATTTTCTGAATTGCGAGCCGTTTTTGAGCAAGTTGTGTTTTGAACTGGGAAATGTTGTCTTCTTGAAACATCTAGTAAATTGAGTCCAGTTTCTATCGGAATTAGTTTTGTGGCTTTTGGACGAATATAACTTGAGTTATGGTCATTTTTGTTCAGCACTGTCAATGCTGAAAATATCATAGTTATCCTTGTTATGCTATAGATCATGACTTATTAGAATTTAATGAGGCTAATATTATTGTAGATTGCCTTTTAGGTTATGAGGAGATGGTTTATGTTCTGATTTTATTATTTAGGAAGGATTAACGGGAGTTCAAGTAGCTTGGATTTCGAATTGGAAACATTTTGATTAGTTGGTAAGTGGTTTTTTCATATTTCTATTGTTTTTAAAAAATTGATCTTAAGTACTTTTCTACTAAATGGCGATTGTTAATGCTTTGAAAATCTATTTGTGTATTAAATTGGATTGAGCATATGGATAATTTGTTTGGTTATTATATGTCTGTGAATGATTGTTTATTATGCTATCTTTGGTATCATTGGACTCATTAAACTAGTAAAGGAATGGGAAAGACTATTGAATTGCTATATTAAAATGTCGACATAGCCCTTCCACGAGATACAATAGTGGACAAACGGCCCTGTCACGGGTTATAATAGTGACCGTAGTATGATATCCGGAACTACGTTTAACCGACATATGGCCCTACCACGGGTAAGAATAGTGGGTTACGGCCTGTCACAGGTTATAATGGTGACCATAACATCTTCTTTAGCTGAAGGCAAATGAAAAAGAAATAGATTGTAAGAATTAAATAGAACAAAATATGAGAAAATGTGTCTATTATAGTTGTGTATGCCATGCATATATGATGCTTGATTGTGGTTAAATGATTGTTGTGAAATGATTTTCATGAAAAGTAATAGAATACACTTTTAATGTGCTCAATCCAGTGGTGATATGAGCGAGTTACTTACTGAGCAAATGAAAGCTCATCCCACTTACCTTATGCCCTTGCAGGTGATCACGTTTAGATAGCTTTCTGGCGGAATTTTGATATACTGCCAAGTAGAATTAGTTTTGTTATGTTTCACCTTATTTCGAAAGTCTTGTGTAGTTGTATATATATAAGGCTATGGTGATTCTAGTGGGATGTTATGATTATGCTTTTCTTCTAAGTTGAAGATTTGTGGTGTTCATGGTTTGAATTTATGTAAATATTTGGGTTTGTATTTATATAGGTTGTGTATGTATGTTTTGGCAATTGTTACTTATAAGCGGGATAGACGGCTTTGTATCCTCTTGGGAGGGTATGCCGTGCCACATTCTAAATTACAGGTTGTTTTAATTATGCCGTATTTGGGGTGTGACAAGTTCCCTTTTTTCCACCCAGTTATCTTTTGATCTCTTTTCCTTTGTCTTCCTAAAAGTTATGTTTCTTGCCAATGAGCTGGCGCAATAGGATTATGGTGCAACTTTCTTGTATTTTCTCTCAAATTTGGTTTATGGTTTGCTAGCTCAAGCCATGTCATGCCGGCTGGAGTTGTGTAATAGGTTGCTGATTTTTTAAATTAAGTACATACCATACTCCAACCCTCATAGGTCAACAATCTTGTTTCATTTTATTTCTTTTTTAACCCATCCAATAAATGTAGAATCTAATCCTTGTTGACCTTGTAGGCACTTCTTGTGTATGGGCTCAATGGTTCAAACACATGCTCAAAATGCTATCCACCCATGAGTGCTCATTCCATTGTTCTCAAAAGTCATTCTCTTTAGATGAGGACAATCAAATTACAGCAGAGTTAGTGGCTTCGCTTTCCCTAACTACAGCTAGAAGAATTGTCAGAAGAGATGAGTTCATGCGGGGTAGAAACAGATGAGTTCATGCGGAGTGGCTTATATGGAGGATTACTTCCTCATATGTATAACAATGATAATCACTCTATGGGAAAGATATCTACAGGATATCCCATGTTCTTTGGCAGAATATTTTGTAAAAGAGTTATCTGCTTTACAATTTTGTTATGGTTATCTTGCTTATTTTTCTCATAAATTTGTGTTGTTGTGCTATTGAAGCCTATGACCACTGCTAATGAAATTTTGTTCATTTTTTTTCTCAAGAACTTTATTGTATATTATGCAGAGCTCTTGTCAGAGATCCGAATTGGATTGTGTTGCCGTAGGGACTGGAGACCTTGCAGGAATATACTCTTTGGAGTTGGAAAAAAGTTAAATATACCTTGTTCATCTAAATTGGAACTAATGGTATTAATTTTTTAATCTCCATTGTAGCATGTGGACTTTCATGCAAAAAATAATGGAAGTTGTCATTAATTTGTATGACATGATATTGATGTTTGATTCAATAGTAAACAAATAGTTTTTTGGTAATAGGAAACAAGTATTATCCTATAGAGTAGCGTTAACGTCAAAGACACTGCAATTTACAGCAGTCATTGACAACTGTCTTCTAATAAGATTGATATTGTTATGAATTTTATAAAGGTGGATGTCCATTCATCTTCCTAAACTTATCGGTTAATGTGAAGACTTATTGATTCCCGTGAAGGCTTATTATACCCGTGATTCATGTATCATATTTATGAATCCCCTAAACTTGTAACCCTATAAACAGGGGGTCTTGATACGTCATTTAAAAAAAAAGTCTTTGGTAAGTCTTGTATAAGTCTTTTGTGATACTTATGAAAAATTTATAATAGAGGATATTGAAGAATTTTCTACTATTTTTCTGTTTACTATTCCCTCATCTACACTGTAAATTTTCTACTTTAGTTAGTTTTGTAGTCAAGGTTAATAATCTTGACTTATTTTATAATACATTATCAGCACGAGACTCTGACCAATTGAGATGGAATTTAAATCAACACGACAAAGGTATGTAAAACTTTCAATACGACGAAGATATATGAAACTTTAATTATCATATGCCAAGGTATGATTTAAAATTTTGGATACTCTCTATTACCATCTTTTGTCTTATACTTTCAGTTGTATCAACATAATATTATTAGAAATTATTTCGATTAGTTTTAATCATGCCAAATTATACCAAATTTGAATATATGGTCATTGGTATAATAAACAATCCATATTTTGGATGTTGAAATCCATTCGAATTTTATATGTCCTGAAGACATAATCAGAAAAGACAAAATGATATATCCAAGTATGACTGAACAAATATGATTTTTGTTATTATATCCCTGAAGGATTCAAAATTTTCCTATTTAAAAGATCCAACAGATCTATGAGAAAAGTTATGCAGATCATTTGTGAATATTAGAGAAAATGTTCTCAATTTTCTTGCCTCAAATATACTCTTGAAGAAGCAATACTGGCAAACAGTTTTAGAAAATACTTCAACTTTCACATCTTCTTATGAATGAATAAAATAATGAGTTATTACTCAAATGAATCTCTTTCAAATAATTATTGCTCCGTTCCCTGAAATGAATGTGACAAAAGTTTAAATAGTACTTGTAGACGTGGTGATCGTCGAAACCTACATATTCATGATGGTTATCAGTAAACACTATTCTGATTATAATACTACATCACACTACCAGAAGTGGTAGATTAGTAAAAATATGAAAGAGAAGATGTCAGTCGTATATTAAGAAGGATATGAAAAATAAACATTATTATTATGCTGTGAAAGACCATACACATCTCATGTACCTGTCGTACGTTAAATAGTCTTTTTAAATTTTCTCAAAGAATCATTAGAAGATAAAGAGAAAATCATAGAAATAACTTTTCTCTATAATGATTTTGACCACAGTTATTGTGCTATTGGTTTATTCCCTGAAGGAAGTATTGACCGTTTGGTTAATGATAAAAATAACTAAAAAAGAAAATAACGTGATATTTTATATGTTTTCATTACAATTTTAGAATTCTACATGTCTTGTTGTTTTACATAATTTATTATCTTATATTGTTTTACTGTCTCAACATATATTTATTTTGTTTAAAGAGAAATATATGGATATACATTTAAATTATCTGAAGTATGAGAATATGTATATGACAATGTAACAATACATATAATACTCAAAAGTAAGAAATATTTTTCCACCTGAAGTTGGGAGAAATAATTGTTAATACTATAAATGTTATTGTAAAATTAATTTAAAGCTCCAATAGAGCAAATATATATCTCCCTAAAAGAACAAAATTAATTACAAATAATGCACTTTCTCTACTAAGTTCTGAAGAAATTTATTAAAGATATCCGTTGAAAAGTATATCATTTTGAGACTATGAATGAGAAAATTATTGAGTATTTATGCAACATCAGAAAAGAAATGTGCTATAGAAAAGTTGCATAGCTTTCTTTTGATTTATACTATACAATTGAAGCACATGTTATAGTAAATCTGAAATTACTGATTCAAATACTTTTATTGTTTGGCAATGACCGGTCAGACCATCCCGAGTCATTTATGATGCGTAAAAATTATTGAAAAATTCACATAAACATATATTGGAGAACCAGAAGATTCTTCAATTCAATGAATTTTCTTGTGTTGCTTGTTCTCGAAGAAATTAATTATTAGATCATCACCAGTTAAAATTGGGATTGAATCCCTTCCATTGTTGGAATGAAATAAGAGTGAGATATATGGGCCCACTCACTCTTCATGTGTACCATTTAGATATTTTATAATTTTGATAGATGCATCTACCATATGGTCACATGTGTGCTTATTATCGATTCGCAACTTGGAGTTTGCGTGATTACTATTTTAAATAATTCGATTAAGAGCACAATTTCTAAATTATGAAATCAAGAAAATTTTTCTTGATAATACTGGTGAATTTATATTTCAAATATTTGATGATATTTGTATGAACGTCCTGAATCACGTGTTCATACACAAAATGGTCTAATAAAATTATTTATAAAATGCCTACACAATACTTAGACCATTACTTATGAAAACATGTTATGTTGCTTGCAGCAGCATAGATGTTTATACGCATCATATAAACAAAGATTTTAAATTATCCACATTATCATTGTGCTTTTATCAGGAATTGTTATATTTCATCAATGAATTTTTAATAAATGCTATATATGTTATTTCATCGCAACGCACAAAGATGGGTTATAAAAGAAAGTTGAGAATATATGCATGATATAAGTTGTCCTTTATGATTAAATATTTTGAAATATTATATGGCACTTATATATGACATAATTTGTTGATTGGAATAAAAATATTTCCCAACATTAGGGTGAGAAAATAAGCAGTTGGATAGAAATTTGAATGAAATAAATTATCATATTTTGATTCTCGTACGATGTATGTGAACTTGAAGTTTACAAGATAATTCATTTATAAAATATTATGAATCAACTGTCAGATTCATTACTAACCTAAAATGAGAAAAATCTCATATACCAACTGAAATGCTCCAATTGGTATCCCAGCAAGACAGCCATAAATGATAGTTAGCCATGCATAAATTGTGGTTTCACTAATCGGTTCCAAATGATAAAAATCCTTGTTAGAAGTGAGCATATATTAGAGATGGTCACAAAGTGGAGGCGGGCGCTCCTGAAGAGACCATGGACATAACTAATCATAAAATCCCAGAAGTGGATCAGGTACCTGATGAAAAAGAGATCTCGATAAGTTATGTCACTACTGAAAAGGATGGAACCGAAAAGAGATTGTTGTCGACAATATATTATTGTTTATAATATCAGCTGATATTTTGAATAGAAAACGAGGATTTTGAACATAAATTTGTCGAAGAATATCGACATAGAAATGATTGAAAGATACAATATAAGAAAATTCACGTTCAAAACGTGAAGATTTTGGACCTGTAGTCCAAATTCCTAAATGATAGAGTTGGTTGGGTACAAATATATTTGTACGAAAACAAATTGAGAAGAATGAAATTGTGCTATATAAAGCATACCTTGTTGAGCGAAAGTTTTCGCAAAAATTCGTTATCGATGATAAAGAGATTTTTTATTCTCTTGTGATGATGTAATCACCCTTTTGACATCTAATTTGTGTGGCAATTCATAAAAATTGAAATGCGTCTAATGAATATTGAGCATATTTTGTATGGCTCATTTTGATATCGATATCTATATGAAAATCCTTAAACGATTTAACATTCCTGAAGCATGTAAAATTTCCCGAGAATATTGTTCAATAAGATTGCAAAATTCTTGTATGGATTAGTTCAAAACAATCTAGGCAAATATGGTATAATCGCCTCAATAAGTATTTCTTGAATAAGAGTTATAAAAATGATCTAATTTGTCTATACATCACAAAATCAGAATTTGTGATAACTACTGTATATGTTAATGATATAAATATTATTTGAACTCCTGAAAAAGTTCATTAGAACTCCTGAATAGCTTTCGCTAGAACTCCTGAAGAGCTTTCGTTAGAACTTCTGAAGAAATTCAAATAGAATAATTTGATCTTGACAAAGATCTATAGTTCGAGCACTTATCGAACGTAGTTTCAAAAATTTTGTTCATCAATGAACTTATACGAAAAAGGTATTAGAATGATTCCATTTGGATAAAAAACATCCATTGAGTATCCCAATGGTTGTGAGATTGATTGATATCAAGAATAGTAATTTTTCGTTCTCGTGAGAATGACAAATACCATATCTGTCAGTGCTAACATGTACTGTATTTCGTTAGCACGATCTAGTTCTTCTCCGATACAAAAATACTGGAATGAAACCAAATGTTGGATGTTCATTTCATCCAACATAATACGATTCATGAATAAGTTATGAAGAAATTGATATTATGGTGATCAAAATTCTACTTACTACTTCTTACAATCATTGTTGAAATAATTGCAATATATGAAGCAAGTAGTGAATACGTTTGGTTACAGTTATTGACCTAACATATCCAGAAGATATGTGTTGAATATTAGAGACTTCTAATGACATTATATAAAGACGTTGCTAAATATGTTGCTTAGCTAAAGGGAGGCTACATTCCTCTGAAATGGTTTTCTTCTCTTATGATTTTTAGAAGAATGATGAAATTGACATCCAACGAAATTCACTCATGCGATGATCTAACGGATTTATCCAAAGGTGATATCAGCAACAACATTTGAAAAGTATGTTTGTAAAATTGTGATGCATCATCTCAAAGATATCAAGTGATACTTTTATGAGGGGGAGAATAAGTACACGCTGTACTCTTTTTCCCTTAACCATGGTTTTGTCCCAATGGATTTTCCTAGCAAGGTTTTTAACGAGGCAGCATGCAAAAGTGTACTATAAGCATGGAATACGCACTGTACTCTTTTTTCCCCTACCATGGTTTTTTCCCACTGGGTTTTTCCCGGTAAAGGTTTTAATGAGGCAGTAATCCTTCTCATATTCTTTGACGCATGGACATCCAATGGGGAGTTATGAATTCTATAAAGGTGGATGTTCATTCATCTTCCTAAACTCATCGATTAATGTGAAGACTTATTGATCTGTATGAAGGCTTATTGGTTCCCGTGAATTCATGTATCATATTTATGAATCCCCCAAACTTGTAACCCTATAAATAGGGGGTCTTGATACGTCATTTAGAAAAAAAGTCTTTGGTAAGTCTTGTATAAGTCTTTTGTGAGACTTATGAAAAGTTTATAATAGAGGATATTGAAGAATTTTCTACTATTTCTCTGTTTACTATTCCCTCGTCTACACTTGTAAATTTTCTATTTTAGTTAGTTTTGTAGTTAAAGTTAATAATCTTGACTTAGTTTTATAACAGATATAATATTTTTTATATATTTCATTATAGAATTCTAATGTTATTATTATTAATTTCTGTACAAAAACAAAAGCATAACCATGTATTCTGCTTTCTTCAAGGTAAAAAGCATTATTCTATTGATTTATAAACTTACATATTCTCTAGTTGATTTACAGAGAATTGACTTTTCTTTTGCCTCTTGACAATTTTATTAGATCAAACTCTCTATTCTAAAGATGATAATCATCCATTCTATCTTGAAATTGTTAGAGAAGTTATGTCTATGATAGTTGTGACATATGTTAGGTTCAGTTGACACAAATTTTCTTTTTGACACTTCTATTTTCTTTGTTTTTTATAATGTTTGTTGGAGTATTGTTGAAGTTTTATTAGGGTTTTAGTTTTTTGTCTAGGATGAATTTTTCATGGGGTTAGACATTTAATTCTTAGTGATTTTTCTAGTTTGTTTAATTAAGTTTAATTTAATTCCAAATTTTTAAATTTTCATCAATGCCCTTTCTTTATTTGATAGTAAAGTAGAATTAAATTTTTTTTTGCTTTGTGACAATTTTATTAGATCAAGCTCCTAATTAAAAATAATATACCCACCAATTTCATCTTGAAATTAACAAAATACGTCTAAGATGATTGTCATATATGTAAGAATTTCAAGACTCAGTTGACAAAATTTTCTTCCTGATACTGTCATTTTTTTTTTCCGGATAAGTAGTGCTAAAGTTTTATTAGGAGTTTAGTTTCCTTTTTAGGATGATTTTAGATGGGGTTGGACATTTAATTCTTATTGACTTTTCTAATTTGCTTAATTAAATTGAATTTAAAGTATAATTTTTTTTTTTTTTGCCTCTTGAGAATTTTATTTGATCAAGCTTCAAATTCAAAATAAGAAAACTATCAATTCTATCTTGATATTGACAAATATGTCTAAGATAATTGTCTCATGTATAAGAATTTCAAGACTTGGTACACAATTTTCTTTTCAATACATTTTTTGGATAATGTTTGTTGGAGTATTGCTAAAGGTTTATTAGCATTTTAGTTTTTGTATAAGATAATTATTATGGGGTTAGACATTTAATTCTTATTGGCTATTCAAATTTGTTTAATTAAGTTGAATTCAATTCCAATTCTTTAATTTTTCATTGAGGGTATTTTTGGAAAAAAGTAAAAAAAACATTAACCTCTTCATACTTTTATATATCCAGCTTGAAATTGACAAATTCTTTTAGGGTAAATTACTATAAATCTCCATGTGGTATGGCTATCCGACCCATAACCCCCATGTGGTTTGGAAATATATCTTAAACTCCCATGTGGTCTGGACTAAATGGTAAAGTGGACAGAAATCATCCAAATTAATGGTGTTTGAAAAGTACGCGCTTCAAAGTGAGTGTTTAGTGAAAAATATAATTTTTCTTTAAAAAAATTAGGATAAATTACCATGTGGTATACATTTTGGACTCAAAACCCACATATGTTTTTGTAAATATACCCTAAACCCCCATGTGGTATGGACTAAATGGTAAACTAGACATAAATCGTCGAAACTAATCATATTTACCATACACGCACCCCTATTACAAGTTGTTACCTGAAAATTCATTTTTTTTCCCAAAAAATTTAAAATTGTATGCCCAACCTACACTTATTGCTGTTTACATAAATTTATTCTCAAATTTGCTACACTTATCTATAATTTACAACCAAAAAGTACAACTACAAGGATGCATAAGGTATTTTCCCGTAATTTTTTTATGCATTAATTTATATATTTTGTAATGGTAATAATAAACTAATATCATTTTTTTTCATTTTTAATCATGCAAATTGAAAACTATAATTTCTAAAAATAAGGAAAAATGAATTATATGAAAGTTTTGATATTAAATTACATATCGGGTAAAAGTATAATTTCAAAAACCGTGAATTTGGATGATTTTTTTTTGTTTTATCATTGGTCCTGGTCATATGGGGGTTTAAGGTATTTTTTTAAGAAAATATATGGGGGTCATGGGTTCGAGAGTAATACCACATGGGAGTTTATAGTAATTTAATCTAATTTAAATATACGGTAAGAATGTAATTTCAACAAAAACAGTTAGTTTGGATGATTTCCGTCCACTTTACCACTTAGTCTAGACTATATGAGGGTTTAAAATATATTTTCAATTCACATGGAGGTTATGGGTCAAATGGCCATACCACATGGGGGTTTGCAGTAATTTACCCATTCTTTTAAGATAATTGTCACATATATAGGAATTTTGTTACTTAGTAGAAATAACTTTATTTTCAATACTATATTTTTTTTTTATAATATTTGCTAGAGTATTGGTGAAATTTTATTAGGATATTAGTTTTTTGTTCATGATGATTTTTTATGGGGTTAGACATTTATTTCTTATTGACTTTTCTAATTTATTTAATTAAGTTGTATTTAATTCCTTTTCTTTAAGTTTTCATTGATGGCCTTTCTTTAAATGATTGTAAAATATCTAATTGGGGGTTTTTTGGAACAAAAAAAATGAAAAAACATTAATCTCTTCATACTTTTATATATAGTATAGACTAGAAATGTGCACATGCTTCGCACGTGTAACACTTCTAATTTATTAAAATTTTTATTTTTTACAAAATAAATGAATAATTAGTAAATAATAACCAAGTATGAAAATTTTAGCTGTTGAGTTTTTTTATACAAGATTTATATATTTTAAATACATTTTTAATATCTTTGCTCTTTTCATTGTAATTATTTTCACCTATCTTTTCTTTTTTATTTTTCAATCTTCTTTGCTATTTGTTACAAAATTACATATAAATTTAATTTTTTCTTAAAAATTAAACAAATTTTCTCTTTTATGAGAAAAATGTATGATAATTGCATTTTTATTTTATATTTCTCTTCTAGATGCCTAGGTTATAATTTTCATATAGCGTCACTACCAATTAATTAAACAATTAAATGTTGAGATATTTTTCATAGTATTGAACTTTTTAAATATATTTGCATATTCTTTGTCATTAAAAAAAAAAAAAGATAATACCATTATCAATATATCGAACATTATATTGATACAGTATTTTTATATTCTCATAGTAGCGAAAACATTAACAGGTAATCAAATGATATATGGGCAACAATTACAAAAAATGATTAATAAAAATTTTAAAAAATAAGAAAGAAAATAAATCTAATTAAAATGTAAAGAACATATAAATCAAACAAATATTGTGCCTCATGTATATAGATAACTCAAATCAACTAATATATTCTCCATATTATAAATAGGTATTATGTAGAATTTATATTAAATTACATATAGAAAATTGAAATAATAAAATTTCTCTTTTATCTTGCTCAAAAAATGCAACGAACGTTAAATAAAAAAATCTTTTATCTTACTCTACAATACACGAAATGCTATGAATTTGTAGTTCTAAAGATAACTAAAATTACACATTATTATTATAAGTGAGATTATATATATATATATATATATATATATATATATATATATAGAATATACTGTTAATTATTTTTCATATCTCTTAAAATTATGATAACATTTATTTCAATACTTAATTGACACTCTAAACTCTTTATTCATCTTTAATGGCATAAAATGTAGTTATTCCAATCCAAAATAGTTTTATTTTTCATTTAGATTATTAGGATATAATATCTGATGGAGATACCACTAATAACTTAATCAATTATCTAGAAAGACTTTTTGCATAATATTGAACTTTTTTGAGATATATCTATGTATTTAGATCTTTGTAAGAGATTTTATCACTATCAAGACCATTTTTTTAGCTAACCACCAACTAGGTGGGGGCGCTACTCCTAAATGTATTCATAAATTCGCGAAGGATACAAGGACAGGGCAATATCTCTTGTAGAAAACTTGCGAAATTCAATTAAATTTGTGACGAATGTAATCTAACATAGGGAGTGCCAAGTGTATCTTGTTGAATGAAACTATGAAGACCTTAAGGAGCTATAGAGGCATCGATATCCATTTGATAATGAAGAGAACTACTACCCAGTTTTGCCAGGTGATCCACCACTGAATTGGCTTCACGGTAGATATGATTGATCGAAAAATTACCAATTTGGAAGAGCTCTTTTGCTTGTCGGACTAAAGCATCAAGTCTCCAAGGTATTCCAACACATCCAAGTAGCATCTGGCTAAGAATTTTTGAATTCGTGTCTACCAGCACATCCGTCCAACCATTAGCAATGCAAAGCTTCAAACCAACTATCATTGAAATAACTTCCGCTTCTAGGTTAGTCTTGATAAGAAAACAATAAACAAAACCAGCAATTAAATTTCCATCTGATGATCTAACCAAAACACCTCCTCCTGCCTTGCCCGGATCACTGAGTGCGGAGCCATCTACGTTCAGCTTGAATTTTCTTGGAGTGAGGAAGTTCCAAGAAACCAAAACTAGAGCATTTGTTTTGGAGGAAGCCCGTGAGATCTTGATCCAAGGGAATATAGCTGAAGGGGTTTTAGCCATAAAAGGTTTGGCCAAGCTGATTTAGTGCAATCTCTTGCTAAACTCTTATTATATAACGCGAAGAAGATCAGGAGACATTGAAGATCACTATTAAGTATCAAACATCATTTAATTAATGAAGCATCTCAAAATTTTTTTATTAATAAAAATATTTACAGGAGATTAAATAATATATAATAATAATTATCAAATGATTAACTAAAATTTCAAAAAATAAGAAAAAATAACCTAAATATAATGAACAAATATATAGATGTGTATTTATGACAGATACATAAGAAAACCAAAACAAATATGATCTATATAATATGGATAGGTATCACATAGTATATTAAGATCATAATCAGAAAATGAAAATGAAAAATTATTCGTTTATCTTACTCTGAAATGTATAGAAAATTAATAAAAAAAATCCTCTATATTACTCTAAATGCACATAACTCAAATGAAAAACATTTAATTCTAAAGACATCTAAAATAACATATAATTTCTATAATTTCTATTCTAATTAATTTTTTTAACATATTGTGTAAATTAATTATGTACTATATAGAGAATATATTGGTTTTTTTTTTCATATTTCTTAACCTTATGATAATATTGATGTTTTGAACTCTTCCATTCATCATGAATGGTGTCGAATGTGGTTAACTCCAAAATTGTATTTTGATATAGAATTTTAGTATGAAATTAAATTTGCATTTATTAATACATAAAAAAAATGAAGGCTAATAAAAGTGTTTGGATTTATTTTTTTTATATTTAATACTTTTTCGATTGATTCTTGTTATTATTTACCAAGACATTTAATCTACGTCTTTATGAAATTTTGTTAAATAGTGAAGAATTGCATTGTACTTTCAAAAATAGACATGTATAAATCAATCTACATCTGCAATTACAAAGTTCAATGTTTAATTATATGATTATATTTGAATAATTTATGTTGTCTTTTATTGTACTTACCTGCTTTTTTTTTATATTGCCATTCCTATAATTTATTCGTAGTATTCTTGTAGATAAAATAATTATTTTAGATTATTTTAGACATGAATCATCAAATTGGTTTAACATTTTTTACCTTATCAACAGTTATTCCAATTCAATATTTTTTTTATCATATATTGTAACAACTGATATTGTAATTTCCAAATTTGACGTTTAAAAACTCACTATATACTGCAACTATTTAGAGTATTATTACAATTATTATTTTAGAATATTTTGTGTATATGCATTGTATCATGGGTTAAACTCATTTTATGAAAAGTTTATTCGTTAGACAAAATTAAACAAAAAAATATATAGAATATAATGGGGGCAAAATGGTCAACATATTTAGTTGACATAACAGAAGGACTTTTCTAGTCAAAGGATAATGTTAGATATTAAACCCCTTTTTTAACACTATATAATTTAAAGTATAATTCATCCTATATATAAAGCACGCAAGGCGAAGGATCCAATAAAGTTTTCCAGATTGCGCATGCTTGAATGAACAATTAGAGAAAAGAAAATAATTATAGCGAATTTGAAATATTTATAATAGTTATAAAAGATTATTTTTATTATAAATAAAAATAAAAACAATTTGAACATGTATAACAGTTAAAAAATACAATATTTTTATTTTATTCTTTGCTTAAATATAAATGACTTTTCTACTCTTAGAATTATATACATTCTTATTATGTATTTATGCCAAAATTTTGTAATAAGTTAAGAAATAAACAATTTATTTCATTAGCATTTCGTGCAATTTAGAATAAGATAAAGGATGTTTTCATGAAAATTCGATACATTTTAAAGTAAAACAGATAAAAGATCAAATTATTATTAATGAATTTAATATACTATATATGTTTTACCTATTCATAATATGGAGAATATATTTGTTTAATCTGTTTAATTTCTCATAAGACATAATTTTTGTTTCATTAATTTAGTCTTTACATTTTAATTAGATTTATTTTTTTATTTGTTGAAAATTTAATTATAATAAATATTTTTATACAAATAAAATCTTCATCTCATTATGTATTTATGCCGAAATAGGTGGTTGAATCCTAAAAAATAGATAGAATAGATAATGAGTAATTTAATTATATTTTCCTGAGAATTAGAATTATATGATTCAATTTTTTTATTTTTTGAAATTTTAATTATAAAAAATATATTTGCACAAATAAAAACCTTCCATCTTAATGTATTTATGCCGAAATAGGTGGTTGTATCCTTAAAAAAATAGGTAAAATGGATAATCAGTAATTTAATTATGTTTTCCTATTAGAAATTGAAAATTATATTTCATTAAGGACATGTCTCTAGATTTTAGGCATTACAAAAAAAGTAGTGAAACACTTAAATATGTTTTCCTATTGGAAATTATAAATTATATTTCATTACGGTCAGGTATTTTAGACATTATAAAAAAGGGGAGAAACACTCATATATGTTTTCTATTAGGAATTGGTAATTATATTTCATTAAGAGTACGTATTTTAGGCATTACAAAAATGAGAATAAACAAAATTTGGGAGAAACAAATCGAATATATATATATATATATGACAGTATAGATAGATATGCAAAATATTAAAAAGTTGTAAGTGCGATAAGAAAGCTAAAAGTCTACATCTCTGTCAAGTAGAAACAAAACATTCGAAAGCTTAATTGTTTCAAAAGGTTAACTGAATCAGGAAGCCTTCTTTTTCATTAGACACCATACACCTTAATGATTTGGAGCCACAAAATTTACGAGATTGAATTGGTAGAAAAAATTTCAACCTTGAACAGGAGTAGTTTTGAATTTTCAATGTAATGAACTAATTCAACATCATTTTAATAATCATGATTTATGTATTCTAAACAAACTCTTGTATATCTTAACTAATTGTTTATACATGTCATAGATGTACAAGAATTTGTTCCAAATATGCACTTGTATTTTTTAAAACGCGCATAATTTGTTCAGAATGTATAAAGCTTATTGTGATTCAGTTTCATATACTTACCATAAATTGCTTGCCCCCAGTGAACCTGGTCCTTAACATATGCCGCCAAATGCATTTATCCACATCAACTCAAATTTTCTACAATTGAGAATATTGGTAGGCAGTTAGTCACCCCAAAGTGTTCCTTTTTTTTCCCACATCTAGCTAAATATTGGAGAATTTTATAAACATGAATAGACTGTACCAAAATAAGAGAATATAACTAGCATTAATTATACATAGCACATAATCAGTAAATGGTTAATTGTCCAGGGTAGATTACTCTACTATTTGGTACTAGGGCGAAAATTTGGCTATCGATACACAAATTGACTTAAAAGACATTGAACATTTTGAGTATTTATTAAATGGTATTAGTACTCAGATAACTCATTGCCTAACATGCTCCAAAATGTACTACTCCAATTGACTTACTACTGTAGTTGCCCCTGGTTCTTCATCAGACAACTAATTCCTAGAGGAATATATCAATAACAATTTGGTAGAATTCCAATGTTTCATCATTTTTTAACTTGTAAATTAATCACATGCAAGCTGTAACTGTGTCTGTGTTTTTCTTCGTTCTAGTAGTAATATTCTGGAGTAACTTCCAATCATGTGTAGCAAGAGACACGATCACTTTAACAGTTTATTGCAGTGTTTTTAAACTGTTTTTAAATTTTTTCCACCAATTCAATCTCGTAAATTTTGTGGCTCCAAATCATTAAGGTGTATAGTATCTAATGAAAAAGAAGGCTTCCTAAATCAGTTAACCTTTTGAAACAATTAAGCCTTTGAATATTTTGTTTCTACTTGATAGAGATGCAGATTTTTAGCTTTCTATTGCACTTCCAACTTTTTAATATTTTGCATATATATAAAAAGTTAATGAAGACTTCTCTGTCAACATCTTTTACTGATATATCGTGTTTTCCTACTTTTCTTAGTCCACATTAATCATTGATACAATTAAACCTTTTTAGTGGATCCAATTTGTTAGATAAAAAGATAGAAAGACTGCACGATATCAAATAAATAATGCACAACAAATTTAAAAATAATTGAATAAAAAAACCGTAAGGAAAAGAACTTAAAAATGAATGTCCAAAATCCAAGAATGATAGAAAGACTTGATGTTTTTGCACCTAAATATCCAAATAACAACAATCCATGAAACAAATTCATGAATTCAACCAATCTACATAATTTTTAAAATGTAATTAATAATTTGTTATATACCTTTAGAAAAGTATAAGAGGCATCATGGCCAAAGAGGTGTTTGATTTGTATGGGACCAAAAATAATCTATAGGCAAAACTCCTTGTTACTCCTCTGCTACAAACTGAAAATTTATCGTTATTTTTTGACATTTTTTTAGCCTAAAATTGTTCCTCACGAAAAATCGATAATGGGAAGTATAATTATTTTCTTGATTCATCGCTAGAATTTTTCGTCGGAAGTGGCTCATGGCTTCGCTGTCCACTCGCCACAACCCGTAATAGGCCATAATGTCATCGACGATGGTAAGGGTGTCATTCTTATACACATCTAGAAATGTATTGAGTCCATAAAACTATAGAAATGACTTAAAGCTGGTCTCTAATTTATGCAAAATTGTAATTTTGGTCCCCAAACTATTAATTATGCACAAAAATAGGACAAATGACAGAAAAATCCAAAATCCTAACTCCATGTTTCAGACAGAAAATTAGAATGGCTTGGGATAGAAAGGCCTTTCCAGCTTATCTTTTCTATTTTCTATTTGATATGATCTATATTATATTAAAAGAGCTAATTGATTTAGTAATTTAGATTTTTTTTTTCCGAAATTTTTCTCGCTATAAAATGTAATAACTTTGTTATATCTCTAAACTTGAATGCCTTTTTTTATAATTGTTTAGGCTATTTATATAAATACTCTTCAAAACTGCCAAAGTAGGAAATAGAACTTAGTTTTAAGACTTCATATTAGGATATAAATTTGATTCAAATAAATTTCATTATGTAATAGAATATTAGAAATGGGTTTTAAAAATTAAGACAGAGTAGGAAATAATTTTTATTTATGCAAATACTCCTTAAAGACTAAAAGAGGAAATAAAACCAATTTTATGACTTCATATTAAGAAAAAAATTTGATTGAAGTAAAAAATCATAAAAAGTACATAGGAAAATAAAACTAACTTTTTTTGAGACTTCATATTTAAAATTGAGTTTGATTTAAATAAATCTCCTCATAGAGTAAAATTTAAGAATAGATTTAGAAATTAAGATGAATATCAAATAAAATTATTAAAAGATAAATTAATAAATAAAGTTTCTCATTATATACAATTAATAATGTGTATAAAGATATATATATAGGTTGTGGATATATTCATAGACTAAACAACCTTTATATGCAATTAAAGAAACTAAAAGTCTATTAACAAGTCTATTAAAATAAAAAGGAAAATTCTTTTTTGACAGAAAAAAACAATATTATTTTATGTAATACCCAATTCAATTTCACCTTATTGCTTTGTACTATTGATGTTTTACATTTCATATTTGGACTCACGTTGAATTCTCAATATTTACTTTGTTGATTATCATTTTTTGCTAGCTAATTAGTGACCTTTGGGAAGTTTTGGGGTGTGAAATAGATTGAACAACTACAATAAGAATGTAGAACTTTTAGTTTCAATAGTTATTTGGGGCTTGGTAGAATTAAAGGCAAGTTGAGGGACTTTTCCCTAAATACTATTTCCTATTTCAAAATTACTAAAGGGAATTAACATTATTTCACACCCTTCTAAACCGTTTTCCCCTAAAGCCTCACAAAGCCCTTCTAAACCCTCCCTTTTCAATCTTTCATGAAATCTGAAATTTTTTTTTGATGATTTCAAGTAAGGATTTACTTGATAGCAACTAGAACACAAGATTGTAGGTATGAGTATTAAATTTTGGTTATATTGCTTGCTAGAATTTCTATGAGTTGGTAGAGTATGGAAATATTAAATTGAGCTGAATTATTGGTTTAATTGCAAAGTTTCTACTTAATAAGCATGTATATATCAAATATTAATCGTTTACATGGCTTCATGGTAAGATTTATTTCTGACAAGTCCTCAACAAAGTTTTTCACTAAAAACCCGTAAGCTTAATCGAGCAGACAGCACTGCGCGACTTTGGAAATTTTGTCATATCTTTGTGTAGAAATATCATAATTGAGTTTTGTTTATTGCGTTGGAAACTAAATTCAGAGACCTTCAAACAGTATATAGATGGCCTTCTGTTTTCTGTCCTATAAATACCAAATTTTTAATCAAATAGAAATTCATATTCTGGCAATATGCCCTGTTCTAGTTTGAGGGTCAATTATAGTATGTTATGAATTGTAGTCAAATATTGTCGCCTTAGAATTTTTAGCATCCTATGTCTAGTTTTGGAAAATCCAAACCTTGTTGTTTTTCGACATGTGTAGATTTAGTTATGATCAGTTTCATTTACCTCCATCACTATTGAAATCAAGAGAAGCAGTTTGCTTTGTTGTTAGTCTTATTCTATTAGATCCCAATTTAAAGTGTTAGTAGCGGTGCTTGGTAATATCTTTAAGGAAATGTTTATCTTTAATATTGACTTTACTTTAGAGTGTGTGTTGAATTATTGTAGTGTATGTTCTATTCTTGGTTCAAAGAGAGGTGTTTCGACCAATTGGAGGTTTATGGTTTGAATTAATTCATCTCTGAAGTAAGTTGTACCGGACCCCTCTCTATTATTTTGAGTTCTTTTAAAAGTATGATTTCGTTGATATATTTTTTGTATATACAAAGAGTTTAGCATGTGATATTTATATAGCTAGGGAAATATGAAAATTGGTAAATTGTACTTATATATATATAACAATGATTCTAATTGTATATCTTAATTTGGGATAAGTCACCCTAGTTATGTGAATGACATCTATTGAGTATGCACTTCTGTATTTCTTTTTGAATGACTGAATTGAACTAGATAAATGTATTATTGATAATGTGATTGCATCATTATCATCCATATCATACTATATCGGTTCAAAGCTCTCTACATTTGTGGATTCGATAACTGATATGATTGATTGAAATGTTGCATACCTTGCTTGTAATGATTGTCTTGAACATGAACCGATCACGTGTAATTGAGATTGGAATTGTAAATTTGATGCCTTGTCTAGTGGGTTGATAATATTTAGACCTATATCCAGTTACTAATAGACCTATATGGAGTCTTGAGTGCTGCACACTTGCATAACATTTGGAATTGCATATTGACTCTTTATGAAGGAACTAATAAAGCGTTATCATATACATTCCAAGTCCATGTTGTTTATTATGGTTTTGCATGTTTGTCAATGTACTATATATTAACTTATGCTCAATCCAAATAGAAAGGGACTTGCTCTACTTGCTGAGCATAGTTTTTGCTCACCCCTTTATTCTTAATCGCATTTGCAACTTTAGTGTAATCAAAGTTGCACAGTGGAAGTGCAGTGGAACGTTTGATCGTGTTAAGAGTAGTTTTGGTGCTTGTCATGGTTTTAATTGTGGGTAGGATTTCCTCTATTATCCAAAAATTGTAAATGTAATTGTTATTTAATAAAGGTAATACAATTTATTCAATAGATTTTAGTATGTTACTGTTTAATGGATGTTGTTGCTGGTTGTTGTGGTACTTAATGGGTCGGTATACCGTGTCTTGCATGTTTGGAGTTTTAATTCAAGGTGCGACGTGTCATGGTCCCAATTTCGGGACGTGATATACAACTTATATATATTGTTAATCTTCATATGTGTAATTTCATTCAAATAGAAATTTTATTTAATTAAAGTATTTTTTAAAATGAAAGCATTACTGATTCCATCCAATCAGCAGTCAAAGGTTAAAAAAGTTCCATTTTTAATATTTATTTTGTAACTAACAAATGATATTGAAATTAAAATTTCAGTAATAATAAGTTAAAAATAAATATTAAAAGACAATTGAAACTTTTAACCTTTGACCGTTAGATTGGATAGAATGACTAATGGTTTTATTTTAGTCCAAATCACATGGAATTAAATGTATATTTCAATACCACAGCGGGGTAATATGCAAGTTTGCCAAACTGTAGGGTGTTCTGTAAAATTTACCCTTATTAAATTAGTGCTCAACTAACTCATTACCTAATGTGGTCCAAAATATTCTACTCCAATTGACTTGCTACTCTACTTTACCCTGGTTCTTCATCAGATAAATAATTTCTGAAATTCAGATATATAGTAGAAAATTCAAATTTTTCATCATTTTTTTCAATTTGTAAATTAACCATACGCACGCTGCAACTATCTCTCAGTTTTTGTTTGCTCTAGTGGCATTATTGGAGAGTAACTTCCAACCATGTGACAGCAAGAGACAAAGTCACTTTTAACAGTTTATTGACAGATGATGGTATATGACTCTTGTTTCTGCTGGATTAAAGATTTGAACTGGGATTCTAAATTCTAATAAGATTGATAATGGAAGATATCAAGGAATTTGGTAGAATAACTTGAGCCCAAGAACAGTTGTATGGGTTGCCAACAGAAATGCACCACTAACGAATCAATCTGCCTTCTTTGCCATTGTTGAAGATGGAAACGTGAAGTTGTTGGATGAACATGGAGTTTCATACTTCCAGACTAATCTTGTAAGTTCCACCGCAGTTAACAGGACCATAAAGCTGCTGAATTCAGGGAATTTGGATTTGAGTGATGGTCAATCAGGAAAGTATTTATGGCAAAGCTTTGAAGAAACAACTGATACTTTTCTTCCAGGTACGAAGATGGATGAAAATTTGAAGTTAGCTTCCTGGATCTATTTCTGGCGATCCGGCAATTGGAAATTTTACATTTCTTCATCAAGATCAAGTCTGACAATGGTGTGTACAAGATAATGAAAGGATTAATAGTTCAGTACTGGAGAAGTGATCAAACAGGCTCGAGTGAACTTCCCCATTTTGTGGCCTTCTTGTTATCAAATTTTAGTGGTAAATTAGTTCGGTCTGCCTATAAAATTTCAGATGCATTTGGTTTAGCAAATCCAGCTATACTTAACTATTCAGAAGCACTAGCTTCTTATTCAAGTACAAGGTTGTTGTTGAATTCCTCTGGAGAAGTACAATTTTATAGCCGGGAACAGTATGCATGGTCATTGATAAGGTCAGAGCCCAATGATGCATGCAGTGTTTTTAACCATTGTGGTAATTTTGGTATCTGTAATCTAAAAAATGGGATTGTTAACTGTGAATGTCTGCCAGGATTCGAGCCGATTTTTCGTGAAACTTGGATGAATGGCGATTATAGCACTGGGTGTGATAGGAAGTTGGCAATATGCAATAAAACCTCCAAGCCTGGCACATTCTTGGATTTGAAGTTCATGAAAGTCGGGAAAACGGACATTACATCTATTGGTGCTGACAATGAGGACATGTGCAGACAAGAATGTCTCAGCAATTGCGATTGCGAGCGTACAACTACTTAGCTCGACACCCCAACACTAGCAACGCTGGATCTGGTTTGTCACACCCCAAATTCGGCATAATTAAAACAACCTGTAATTTAGAGTATGGCACCGGCATACCCTCCCAAGAGGATACAAAGCCATTTATCACATTTATAACTAACAATTGCCAAAATGTACATACACAACCTATAGAAACACAAGCCCAAATATTTACATAAGTTCAAACCATGAATATTACAAGTTTTCAACTTAGAAGGAAAGTACAACTACAACATCCCACTAGAATCACCATAGCCTTATATATATACAACTACACAAAACCTTCTATACAATGTGAAACATAACAAAACTAATTCTACTCGGCAGTATATCAAAACTCCGCCAGAAAACGATCTAAACGTGATCACCTGCACGTATAGGGCATAAGGTAAGTGGGATAAGCTTTCATTTGCTCAGTAAGTAACTCGCTCATATCACCACTGGATTGAGCACGTTAAAAGTATATATTACATTTTATGAAAAATCATTTCACAACAATCCAACCACAATCAAGCATCATATATGCATGGCATACACAACTATAATAGACATATTTTCTCATATTTTGTTCTATTTAATTCTTACAATCTATTTCTTCAACTAAAGAATATGTTATGATCACTATTAAAACCCGTGACAGGGCCGTAACCCACTATTCTTACCCGTGGTAGGCCCATATGTCGGTTATACGTAGTTTCGGATATCATACTACGGTCACATTATAACCCGTGATAGGGCCGTTTGTCCATTATTGTATCCCGTGTAAAGGGCCATACCGACATTTTAACATAGCAATTTAATAGCCTTTCTCATTCCTTTACTAGTTTAATGAATCCAATGGTACCAAAGATAGCATAATAAACAATCATTCACAGACATATAATCACCAAACAAATTATCCATATGCTCAATCCAATTTCATACAAAAATACATTTTCAAAGCATTAACAATCATTTAGTACAAAAGTACTTAAGAAATCAGTTTTAAAAATAATATGAATAAGACACTTACCGAGTAATCAAAATGTTTCCAATTCGAAATCCAAGCTACTTGAACTCCCTTTATAACTTCTAAATAATAAACACAGAACATAAATCATCTCCTCATAACCTAAAAGGTAATTTACAATAATATTAGCCTCATTAAATTCTAATAAGGCATGACTTATATCATAACAAGGCTAGCTATGATATTTTCAGCATTGACAGTGCTGAACAAAAATGACCATAACTCAAGCTATATTAGTCCAAAATCCACAAAACTGATTCTGATAGAAACTAGACTCAATTTACTAGATGTTTCAAGAAGACAACATTTCCCAGTTCAAAACACAACTTGCTCAAAAAGGGCTCCTAATTCAGAAAATACTCTGCTGCAGAACGTGCTTGCAGATTTTTAGTCCACTTTATGGACAAACTTCTGTTAATATACTGAGAAACAGAACAACATCTTTATACCATTTCTAAGGGCTGTGAGTCTAGTTTCCAACGCAACAAACGGTGTGCAATTTCGATATTCCTACGCTGAGATATGACCAATTTTCTAAAGTTATGCAGTGCTGTCTGCGGATTTCCAACTACAAATTTAGCAAATTTCTTGCCTTTTTCTTGGTTATTAAACCATCCAAATCCTTTAAATTAAAAACATACATCCATAGGTTTAACTTTAACAAGAAAGAGCAAGAAAATAAATCCAATTACACCAATTCTAACCATTAAATCATCACCACAAGCTAAGATTTTGAAACCCACAATATTCTTGAAAAATTCCTAAATCCATCTCTTAATCTATCACATTAGCTAATTAAAATCAAGAAAGAATGAATTTCTTACCTCAATTCTGGAAATTTGTGGTTGAATTTGTTGTTTCTCCTCCTCCCTTAAGCTCTTGGAAATGAAACCCTTACTCTAAGTGGAATAATTAGGAAAATAGAAGAAGAAAATTGTTTAGTAGTATATAAACTAGTTTAATTATTTAGATTTGACCCCAACCTTTGCTCTAATTATAAATTGACCCCAAAAATTTCTAATCCTCAACATTAACATGACTAAAGTATGACAAGGATATTTTGGGTATCACATGGTTGCTTAATTTGGACTTCCATGCTTACTAATTTATAGGAGAACTACATAGACGATGGTCACAATCTTTCCATTCGTGTAGCTGTTTCTTCTATAGGTAACCTTTCCCTTTAAATGAAAATTGCAATATTTGAATCAGATATGACAATTTTTGTACTTCTTTTGGTATTTACTCGGTAGTAAGAGAAAGGTAATTCACTCCGTTGATTCAAAAAAATATTGGAATAGTACTGTCTACTACCAAGACACAAATATTGGAGTGATGAGAATGTCTAATATCAAATCGCTTCTTAATCATTTCACGACAACTACACTTTAAGCACTTGATTTGATTGTAATCTGCAGAATCAACGAGTAGAGATTGTAAGACTTGTGGTAAATACATAATACCGTATCCATTGAGCAGCGGGCCTAATTGTGGTGATCCTACATACCATAGCTTCTCCTGCAATGAGTCCACTGATCAACTTTTCTTCGTGTCATTGAACCGTAGTTATGAAGTAATTAGCATCAATAAAGATAACCGAAGATTTGTGATTCAAGTTAATATCCAACGAGCTGAGAATTGTGGTGCCCGGACTTCCGCAGGCAGAGTCTTGCAACTTAATCAGTCACTACTATTTAATGTTACTAACTGTTGTTATAGTGAGCCGGTTAACTTGAGTGGTGGAACTTCAATTCAAAGTGGACAAAGAATGGAGATTGGTTGGAAGCCTCCCTCGGAGCCTATATACAATTCAGCCTATGATTGTCAAGATTGGCCAGATTCAACTTGTGCTGCAGAACATGGAACAAAAAGATGCCTTTGCAATTCCGGACTACCAGTGGGATAACCTGAACTTAAAGTGCTTTTCAGGTGTGGACTTAATTGCATGTTCTGCAAATATTATCATGTTTCATTTCATATTAAAAAAGGGTCTACTTCAATCTGCAATTTGAATTATTCGCAGTTGCTTGCATTACTAGTTTTACTCTTGTAAATCTAGTTTTACATAGAAAACGTTATAATCAGAATTGCCAGAAGCGCCAATCTTGCAATCTAGTAAACCATCGATGAATTGTGAAACTGTGATTATTGTTACCACAGAGATTATTGTAGTTTTGCTTGTAGGCAGCTTCAGCAGTTTCTTTTTCACAAGAAGGATCTTGGCGAAAAGAAAAGGTATCAATTCAGCAAATGACCATTGAGTAGACAACCATTTTTTTTCTCTGCTTAAAACTTTGTCTAAGGTAGATTTGGAAATCATTCATCTTCTGTGTCTTAGTCACTCTAGTTTGCAATTCACAACACTTCAGCTTCGATGTACAACTCTTGCAGGCAATGTTCCCTAGGGAGAAAAAGAACTTGCAGTAAAAAGGTTGTCAAGTCACTCAGGACAAGGCATGGTGGAGTTTGGAAATGAAGTTGTGTTGATTGCCAAACTTCAACATCGGAATCTTGTTAGACTCTTGGGCTACTGCAACAAGGGATCCGAAAGAATTCTTCTTTACGAGTAAAAGCTTAGACACCTTTATTTTTGGTTAGTCCGTGAAAATTTTCTCTAGTTTTGATTTAGTTTATTTCAAGCCAATTGCAAAAACCCCTTTAATTTCAAGCCCAGTACATTTTCATCGTCATATTATTCACTAAATTGTTTGTCATCATAACTTTGAAAAGATCAAGAACGCCGCATACTATTGGATTGGAACACGAGATACAACAAAATTTTGGGGATTGCTCGGGGGCTTCTTTATCTTCACCACGATTCGCAGTTAAGGATAATCCACAGAGACTTGAAAACAAGCAACATTCTCTTAGATAAAGAGATGAACTCCAAGATATCAGATTTCAGCTTGGCACTTAAGAATAGTTGAAGATAAAGCAACAGAAGCAAACACAATGAAAGTAGTTGGAACATAGGAAGTACACTAAATTTTCTGGCTGTCTAATTTTATTCCCCAAATAAAACCAAAAAAACAATATTAAAGTTACATGTTTATTGCTATTCTCATGATTGTTCATGATGCAGTTGATATATGTCTCCTGAATATGCAATAAAAGGATTGTTCTCAATAAAGTCGGATGTATTTAGCTTTGGGGCAATTATACTTGAGATTATCAGTGGTAAGAGAACCAATAGATTTTACAACTCTGAAGAAGTCTCGATGTCTTAGGTTATGTCCTTGCCTAACTTTGACACGAGGATTAATCGTATATAGGCAATCAATATTAAATTTTTGGCCAAATAATAAGTAGGATTATATATCAATATTAACCTACTAAAGTTTTTTTACATGCTTTGTATTGTATCCATAGTTCAAAGACTCGGTCGAGTCAGAACCGGAGTGGAGGCTACACTCCGAGTCAGAACTCGAGACATAGCGGAGACGTCGGAACAGGCATCGGAGCGGGAAGATCCATACGATCCTCGACGCTTTGTGTGGATTAAACACATCTCGGATGTGTATAAGAGTCGACTCGGCAATTGCTCAACTGAAGTATTCTGCTCTGTGAGTGGGCAAAAAGTGTCTTTTCCTTTTCCTCAGCTCAGACATGTCTCAGCTTTGATCTCTTGTGTGAGGAGACAGTAGTTCAGTCGTCTTAATCAACGGCCAAGATTTGAGGAATTGAACATGGATTTGTTCCAGATATGCATTGAAGCAGTTGAAAACTGTTTGAGGGATGCCAAGATGGACAAGAGTAATGTTCATGATGTCGTCCTTGTGGGGGGTTCGACAAGAATTCTGAAGGTCCAGCAGTTGTTGCAAGAGTTCTTTAACGGAAAGGAGCTTTGCAAAAGCATCAACCAGGATGAAGCCGTTGCCTATGGTGCAGCTGTTCAAGCAGCAATCTTGGGCTGTGGCATAGGCAATGAGAAGGCAATAGGGACCTTGTACTAGTGGATGTTACCCCATTATCTCTTGGTGTACATACTAAGGGAGAAGTCATGACTGTTTTGATCCCTAGGAACACCCCTATCCTTACCACAAAGGAGAAAGTATTCAATACAACTATGGATGACCAAACTGTTGCTGGAATTCAAGTGTACGAGGGTGAGAGAGCAAGATCGAAAGATAGCAATTTGTTAGGTTCTGGTATTTGTAACAATGGTTGAGAGAGAAAGGAGAGAAAAATGAGCAGAAAATCATCAATCCTAAATTTTCTGCTCCAAGAAGAGGTTCTTGGGGAACAGGGCCAAATGGGACAGAGGCGGTAGCTTCATCTTTTCCACTGGTTGTGAAGCCAATGCCTTTGGATTTTGATCGGTGTACAGTCTACATCTGTATAAGAGGAGGTAGTAATTTTCCAATGTCAAGATTATTCGAAGTCAGTGAAGGATGGAAGTGCAAGTTCAGCTGCTATTAGATCTTCTGTTGGTGGTGCCTTCGTTGCACAAAATGCTGGATTCCAAAGGTGTTGAAAGTTCGCGCTTGTACGATGATGATGTCGATTAGTAGCACACATAACTTCTTATCTAGATTGTTCTAGAAGTGCCTAGGTGACAGCCTCATTAAGGGCAATTATGTAATTCAGCTTCAGCTGAGCTAGCATAGAGATAGCCTTAAGCCTCTTCGTGTAAATCTATAAATAAGGGGCTTGAGTGCTACTAAAAGTGGATACACAATTCAGAATCCAATCCAAAATTCGGATACTCAAACACACACTTGCAACTCGGATATTCCACTTTCTCTCTCCTCCTAGAATCTAATTCTATTTCATAAATTGGCGCTGTCTGTGGAAATTGACAAATTTCTATCACTTTCAATCAATTCTCCGCCATCTGAATCGTTTGTTTTTGTTTTAAGGACGATGAAGAACCGTAGAACACGCCGAACTACTAGTAAGGATGCCGAGACGAGCAATTAGCACCTCGTAGTGCATACCGACGAACCTAGAAAAAGCCAGAACATCAATTGAAGCTCAGTAAAAGCAAAACGATGTCTTGAAGTACATTGCTGACCACTTCGAGTCTTTTCGAGCATTCGTGGAACAGCGCAAGAGCAAAAGCCCGACTGAGCGCTCAAACCGATCAGCTACTCCACAAGCTGAACAGAAGCGCGACCCCAGCCGACGACCTGACAAAGAACCGATTGATGCCATGAGCCCAACCGATCTACGTCATAAACTAACAAAGTCGCGCTCGAACGAGCAATCGGATGAGTCACACTCATCCACAAGTGAAAAATTACTGATGCACGAGAGACTCGGTATGCACTCTTCAAAAAAATCAAGATCTAGAGGACCCTCCTCGGTTGTTTTAAAACAGCTCAAGGAGTAGAGCCTCGAAAATAAGATCCAAGAAATTTTGAAAAAAAACAATTTGCTCCTGAATACTCCTGCTACGGCAGAGATTGATAGAGATCCGTTCACAATCTCTATCAAAATTGAACCTCTTCCAACGCAATTCAAGTTACCGAAGACTTAGACCGCTACAAGGGAGAATCTGATCCTTCAGATCACTTACAACATGTGGTGGCAATCACTAGCCTTTATGGCTACAGTGACGCGACCCGATGCAAGTTGTTCGCAACAACTCTTCGAGGCCCATCACAAAAATGGTTCCACGAATTGCCGACGAACTCAATTGCTACTTTTCATGACCTGGCAAAGTCATTCCTGGGTCACTTCAAGAGTAAATCAATACTACAGAAGGACACATCACACCTCATGAACATCCAGCAGAGGTCCGATGAGTCACTTAATAAATTTGTGGACCGCTTCAATGATGAGGTGGTCCAAATAAAAAATGTTGATGAAAGAATTCTAGTGGCTTCTTTTTGCAGCGGCATCCGACCAGGCGTCTTCAATGCCGAGTTGGCCAAAAGAATGCCGAACTCCTATTCTAAACTTCAAGAAAGAGCATCGAAGTTCATCCGGGACGAAGAGTCAAACAGGACAAAAAGAGAACTCTACGATACACAAAGAGAAAAATCCTGAAAACCCCGAACCTCTCATCCTCAAAAAAATTAAGGGTCGCTGACAGGCTGAACTATCCCAGAGCCACACCTATGACGAACCAGGTGGCCTTTCCGGGCAACAACATCGGGAACAGACCCCCGAGAATAAAGAAACATCCCGATGCTGACTTCACACCCCTCAATGTGTCGAGGAGGGAAATATTATACCAAGTGCAACACCTGGGTCTCCTAGAGCCACCTCCTAGGATGGTTTCAGCCTCTGATAAAAGAGACCGGTCAAAGTACTGCACTTTTTATGGTCAACACGGTCATGATACCGAGGCATGCAACCATTTGAAAGTTGAAATTGGGAAGGCCATCCAGGAAGGACATTTGCAGCAGTTCATCTGCCGAACTGCGACAGAATTCCAAAGGAACAGTGCCAACCAAAGAAATCGTGCGCAACCTAGACCGCTACCTCGTCAACAGATCCGAGGTGGCTCTTACAGAAACAATCCTGCGGCAAATCAAGATGAACAAATCCGCATAAGATACCGAATGCCACACAATGACCCCGTGGTAATTCATGTAAATGTGACTGGATATGAAATGCACCGCGTGTTCGTAGACACCTGAAGTTCGGCGGACATAATCTTTTGGGATGCTTGGGTCAAAATGCATATGGATCATTTTTTGATAAAAACCTTTCAAGACTTCGTTGGTGGGCTTCACCGGAGACTCGATAGTGCCAGAGGGACAAATAATGCTTCCACTGTGTCTTGGAGCTGTCCCCCGAAGTGCAGAATTGAGATGACCAATTTTGTCATCGTCAAAAGGGCTGTCTCCTATAATATGATAATCGACCGACCCACGCAGTACACCTACAGAATCCTTCCCTCCGTATTCCATATTGGGATAAAGCTGCATTCATGTTGAGGGATAGGTCTGAAGGAACGGTCATTGGCAGCCAACAAGAAGCCCGAGCCTGCTATATGATATTCTTGCGGTCCCAATCGCAAACGATGTCCATTGCAGACAAGGCTTACTAGAAAACCTTCGATGCCTCATCCACCTAGGATGGCTTTGAAAAGCCCATGACAAGTCAGAAAGAGAGGAAAGAGATAGGACAGCCCCGGCTGGGAGCTACTGAGATCTCTGAATCTCCAGAGCATAAAGGAAAGGGCAAGGCAAAGATCGGGACCCAAGAAGAGGTTCAAATTGAGGAGATAGCTTTAAATCTGAGTCTCCCTGATCGAAAATCAAGATCTGTGCTACTTTCCCAGCAGAGTTTAAGGCCCTTCTCTTAAGGTTTTTAGCCGAATACAAGGATGTGTTCGCCTGGACCGTCGAAGACATGCCCTGCATCCCTCGGGAGATAATTGAGCACAAACTTAGGGTGGACCCGGCATACAAACCAGTGAAGCAAAAGAAGCGCCTACTTCGGTCCAGAGCGTAGCTTAATAATCGAAGCCGAGGTGGACAAACTCTTAATAGCCAGATTGATTAGAGAAGTATTGTATCCCACATGGCTTTGTAATCCTGTCCTTGTAGAAAAACCAGACTCTTCTTGGCGAATATGCCAAGATTTTACTAATCTTAATAAAGTTTGTCTAAAGGACAGTTATCCGTACCCCCGGATCTATACAGTAGTAGATTCATTTGTTAGATTTTATATTTTATATTTTTTAGATGCATTCAAAGGCTACCATCAAATATACATGGGTAGAGAAGATAAAGAGAAAACCTCTTTCATCACCGATCGAGGCACGTATTGCTACACTACGATGCCCTTCGGACTCAAAATGTCAGAGCTACCTATCAGCGCCTCGTCAATAAAACCTTCAAGTCCCAAATAGGACGAAACATGGAGGTATATATTGACGACATGGTGGTTAAAAGCCAAACATATGAGGAAACCCTGGAAGATCTCAGAGAAAACATTTGAGGACGTTAAGATCCATCCAAATGAGGCTGAATTCCAAAACATGTACATTTGGGGTCTCCTCGAGAAAATTTTTGGGATTTATTGTCTCTCACCGAGGAATCGAGGCGAACCCTAAAAAGGTGCAAGCCATAATTAATATGAAAACTCCCACCTCGGTGAAGGAGGTTCAAAGACTAACCGATAGAATGGCGGCCTTAAATCGATTCTTATCCAAATTAGCAGAAAGGGGCTTGCCATTCTTTCAAGTCATAAAGAAGACTAAGGGCTTTCAATGGACCGAAGAAGCTTCTAAAGCCTTTGAAGAGGTTAAAGAATACTTGGGCACCTTACCGAAGTTCGCTTCTCCACAAAAAGGTGAACCGTTATATCTGTATATCTCGATTGCCGAACTGACAGTAAGCTCAGTTCTCTTGAGGCAAGACGAACAGGGTAACCAATGCCCTGTGTATTTCGTAAGTAAAGTGCTTCAAGGTTCAGAGAAGAACTACACCCCTATTGAAAAGGCCGCCTGTTCTCGTTGGTGGTGTTGGCTCGGAAGCTGAGGCTTTATTTTCATGGTCACAAAATAATAATTTTGACCAACCTTCCTTTGAAAAATATCTTGAACAAACCAGATGCTTCAGGCTGAATGCTAAAGTGGTCTGTAGAGCTGTTTGAGTTTGACATAGAATTCAGACCTCGGACAGCAATCAAAGCTCAGGCTTTCGCTGATTTCATTGCAGAAAGCTGTGACATCGAAAAGGTTGATCTCATCCTGACAACCGATCCAGTAAAAGAGCAAAAAATGAGGGAAGACCTTGCATGGGAGCTTCATGTTGACAGAGGTTCGTGTGAGTCCAGAGCCGGGACAGGGATAATAATCCAATCTCCAGAAGGGGACTATCTAACTTATGCCCTCAGATTCGGATTCAAGGCAACCAACATCGAGACTGAGTATAAGGCCCTTATCTGTGGGATGGAAATGGCCCACCAGATGGGTGCCCGAACTTTAAAAATACATTCAGATTCTCAGCTGGTTGTGAATCATCAAGCCTAGAAAATTACGAGGCTCGAGGCGTGATTTTGCAAAAGTACCCAGTCGAGGTCAAAAGTTGGATTGAAAAATTTAAAAAAGTGGACATCATCAAGATTGCCTGAACGAGAAATACGCACGCCGATGCTCTGTCAAAACTAACCTCGGCAATATATTCGCATTTAACGAAAGAGATTTTGGTAGAACTACTAGAACGCAGATCTGTTGACATCTCTGAAAGAATCTCTTGTATCCAACCGGACCTCGGTTGGATGGAACCCCTGATAAGTTATTTGAATAATGAGAAGCTCCCCGAGGATCATGCCGAAGCTAGAAAGGTCAAATACCGAGCCACCAAGTATACACTTATTAACGGAATCTTATACAAAAATGCATACTTGTGCCCCTTGTTGAGGTGCATCACGCCATTCGAAACTAACTATGTTCTACGCGAGGTATCGCAAAATCTTGCTAACTGGGTACTACTGGCCAACCTTACATTATGATGCAGATACTTTGATGTTCGGGCGTGTCATCAGTGTCAAGTACATGCTCTAATACCACGAAAACCCGACTCGGATATGGTTCCTATTCAGAGCCCGTGGCCGTTTGTCCAGTGAAGAATTGACATTTTGGGCCCACTTCCCCGAGGAATAGGCAAGCTTGAGTTTTTAGTAATAACGGTTGACTATTTCATAAAATGGATTGAGGCCGAGCCCCTGGCAACAATCTCGGAAAAAGTAATAGAGAAATTCTTTTCGAAAAGCATTGTCTGCCGATTCGGTATCCCTGCGGTACTTATTTCTGATAATGGAAAATAATTTGAAGGAGAACCTTTCAAGAGACAGCCTTAACCTCGGCCTCAGTGTAGTGTTTAGACCATGACTCGCTCATCCTCTAGCAAACCGGATCTCTTATGCAATCGAACCTTGCTGATAGGACTCAAGACTAGACTTGAAAGAGCCAAGGGCGCTTGGGTTGAGAAATTGCCCAGTGTCCTCTGGGCATACAGGACCACACCTCGAACGGCTAGCACAGAAATATTCCATTCAGTTTAACCTACGGGTCCGAAGCTGTTATCCCTGCCGAGATTGGGCTACCTTCGGCTTGAGTATCCTTCGGTGATTTGGAACTAAACGATGAGGCTCTGCGAGCTAACCTAGACTTACTTGAGGAAAAGAGGTTAGATGCATCCATCCGGGAAGCCAAGTACAAGCAAGTCATGGCTAAACACTACAACGATAAAGTAAAGCATCGCTACCTTCGGCCCGGAGACTTGGTACTTCGAAAGAATGAAGCTAGCCTTGTAGAGGGGACTAAAAAGTTAGATCCGAACTGGGAAGGACCCTATCGTGTAATAGAAGCTCACACCTCGGGCTATTACAAGTTGGTTGACATGAAAGGGGATCCTATACCCAGAATGTGAAATAGTATAAATTTGAAAAAATATTATCAAAGAATATAATGAAAGTTCCTTCTTAAATGTCAGATGTTCCAACTGCTCCAACTCTAAGAGTTTCAGATCCAGTTGAACAAAAATGGCAGTTAAGCAAATGATTGAGGGCCGAGGCTTAGCAGTCCCCCCTCAAGGGCCGAGGCTTAGCAGCCTCCCAAGCAAAACAAAGCTGCTCCAACCCTGAGAGGTTCGGACAAGGCACTGTCAGATGTTCCAACTGCTCCAACTCTAAGAGTTTCGGATCCAGTTGAACAAAAAAGCAAATGATTGAGGGTCGAGGCTTAGCAGTCCCCCCTCAAGGGCCGAGGCTTAGCAGCCCCCCCAAGCAAAACAAAGTCGCACCAACCCTCAGAGGTTCAGACAAGGCACTGTCAGATGTTTCAACTGCTCCAACTCTAAGAGTTTCGGATCCAATTGAACTTATACACATCTGATGTGGGGCCGAGGCTTAGCAGTCCCCCCTCAAGGGCCGAGGCTTAGTAGCCTCCCCATGCAAAACAAAGCCGCGCCAACCCTCAGAGGTCCGGACAAGACACTGTTAGATGTTCCAACTGCTCCAACTCTAAGAGTTTCGGATCCAGTTGAACAAAAAAGTAAACGATTGAGGACCGAGGCAGGTTAGCAGTCCCCCCTCAAGGGAAGAGGCTTAGTAGCCCCCCAAGCACAAACAAAGGTGCACCAACCCTCAGAGGTCCGGTCAAGCTCAGAGCAATTTTAACTTTTTCCAGCCAACAGGGGTTCGGAACAAAGTTCAATAAAAAAGCAACATAGGGAGCCGAGGCTGAACAGTTTCCCCTCAAGGATAGAAACTAAGCGACCCCCTCTATGCAAAATGAAATGGAAGAGTTTTCGATCCGCAAAGATTCTTGAGTGACCTGCTGAAGCAAAACATTACTCTTGGGACTTTGGAAAGCTTGATTCAAATTAAATGGCTAAGGCAAAAACAAGGAGCCAAGCTTGGTCCTTTTGCCTCAGCCCACCTGGGTTTAAACACCACTAAGCTCGAAAAGAAAGCATTCCTTAGATAATTTTTTATGTTGGAATGCTTAAGCATGGAAAGTTGTTTACCTACTTATATCATAAAACTTTTGTTTTAAATGCAGGAAATAAAGAGATTGAAAAGCAAGTAAAAAGCCAGAATAAAACAAAGAATGCCGAGGCTCTTATCAAGAAGACAAAGTTATCCGAACTTAACAATTTCATTAAAAGGGCCCTAACTATTACAGAAGAGATTCCTAACTATTACAGTAAAATCACATCAGCTTGAGCATCAGAAAAGGAAGGCTCGGCAGTGGAGGTGGAAGCCTAGTTCACTGGATCGGTCTCGACTTTGGGGTTCGGACCCTCAATTAGCAGAGTCACTCCGGAAGTTTCAGGAATCAAAACAGGAGCTTTGAATTGAGCTTGTAGACCATTGATGACCTCCTCGGTGACGAAAGCATCGTACGCTAGCCCCTCGTACAAGTCCAGCGTGAATCAGGCAGTGAAGGAGGCGTGTGAACCCCATGGAGAAGACCTTTTTCGTAAATTCCTTTAGCATTTCATCTGCTTCAGCTGAGGCCACAAATTGATTCCTACCCTCGATCCAAAGCTCCACCTCCCGAGAAGCTGAGCTTCATCTTGAAGTTGAAGAACCCTTTGCTCCAGATCTCCGTGACCTTCTTGTCTCAATCGCCAACATCCACTTCAAGGGTCTTCTTCTCCAGCTCAGATTATTGAAGCTTGTCCCTCACCTCGGTCAGCTCGGCCTTCCACTCGTCATATTTTTTGCCAGTCTCGATATTGCATTTTATTTCATTGGCGTTCACGGCCTCCTTCACTGCCTGATTCACGCTGGACTTCGCATGAGCAAACTCTTGCTTTATAGAGTTAAAGGCAGAGTTGAAGGTGACCTCCCGATCTGCGATGGCGGGCAAAATTGTAATTGCCTGCAAGTAAAGGCAAAATGATTAGTTGTGTGAGTTGAAGTATGAGGTGCAAAAGATTGAAAATTCACAAAGGGTTAGATAGTCTTACATTCATCAGGTTGACGTGAAGTTCGTCTAGCCTCTGTTGAGGGGTGAGCCTTTTGACATAGGCCACATCCCGAGACAAAGCCACGATTTTGGCCTGCTCCTGAGCCACCCTAAAAAATTGGGCCCGATCATTAACATCGATGCGGCAGGGTGGGTCTGAAGTCAGAGCTCCCCGAGGTAGAAGGAATTGGCAGAGGGTCAATAGACAGCCGACCCCAGGGCACTTCCTGTGACCCAGCAGATTTCCTCTCCTCCTCGGGAGTGTATTTCCTATCACCTGAAAAATCTAAGTGTTAACTCACAACACTGAAGAAAGGTTAAGGAATGGGAACAAATGAGGTCCGGTTGTACTTACCATATGAAGTGATGAGTTGTTTGGATAAGGGGGCATTGCCCGAGCTAGTCCCCGAGGTCCGAACCCTCACCACTAGAATAATGGACCTCGGGGGCGATAACGAGGAAGAGAGGGTCATTGCGGAAGGACCCTCCCTGAGGCCAGCAGCCTCCCTAGTCCTTTTCCTTGTAACCCGAGTTGGCTCGGGTTCGGCGGGGCGAAGAACCAGTAACTTCCCCGGATTGCCTTCCCGGAGAACTGGCCGCCTCAGTTTGAATCGGGGGTGCAGAGGTTGAAGGCGTAGTCTTGACATTCCCTGATGGGGTATTGATGGTACTGGCGAATGAAGATCCACTTACTGATGAAGAGTGCTGGTTTGAAGTGCCCGCACCAGTGGTAGGTGTGGTGGACACCGACCCCTAAGGAATGCTCCGAGCTCTGCATAAGATAAGGGGTCAGCACATAAAAAAAAAAAGAAAAAATGAATGAATGATAAGTGAAGTGAAAATGATAATGACCTTGTTGAGGGTCGTAATTCGGGAGGATGTCGTGAGAAGGAAATAGTCCTGCCCAGGCCAGAATGTTGTTTGAAAGGATGGCCGGTTGGTTATTGAAGTTTATTTGGAGGTTCGACTCGACAAACCTCCGGGCATGAAGGGAGTTCGGTGGAGAGGCATTTTTGGTTTTTAAGTTTTCTTTTATAAGTTTCCATGGACCCCGGGGCATTGGAGGGTCGAGGTACCGGACGAAGAAAAATGACTTTTTTCAGTCATGAATAGATGATGGGTTACCCGAAGTGAGCTGTTTGCCCGCAGTTTGGAGGGAAATGTAAAAAAATCCCTTTGTACGGGATAATTTCTCCAGCATCATCCTAAATGTGTCTAAAGAAAGGGGATATCGTGTAATCTACATAAGAATGTGAAGCAGCGATGACCTTAAGTGCGTTGTCCACCACATAAAACTGATATCCCAGTGGTTTGATAGGTTGACTAACAGAGGGGCTATGGGGAGCCTCAGCCCCGCCTCGAGTTGTTCCTGGTAGACTGTTAGGTAACCAGGTAGGGGCACATAGCCTCGGTCCTCGGGGATCGGGAGTTTTATGTGCACGTTATTCGAAAAACGGCACCGATCCCTAAGGATTTTCATATCCTCGGGGTCAAGAGAGTTCGATATACTTTGGGTTTGAAGGTTATACACATCTAGATTTGTGGAGGTTCGGAAAAGAGCGGATCGGGAGGAAAGTTTAATGGCACTGCTACCAGATGCGCTTCGTCGAAAAAATTTAACATCCTGCTCAACGGCGTTTACCGGAGAAGGAGGAACCGGTGTGCTAATAAGAGAAGTGGGAGTGAACTTACCGGCCATAGTCTTCAGTTTTCGAGAGCGTGTGGGAGTTTTAAGAAAGAGCTCCTAGTGGTGTCCGGTGGTGGCGTAGAGCGGCGGTCAGAAATCGGCAACGGTGAAATGGCAGAAGGTGAAGGAAGAAAAAGTTATGTAAGTCTCTGGGGTAAGTCTCTGGAGGATGAGTGCAGAAAGGAAGAAGGAGGTAGCGTAAGTTTCTGGGAAAAATAGAGTAAAAGTGAGTGAGGGGAAGATGAGTAAGAAGAAGAAAAGAGATTTGGGGGTGAATGGGGGTATAAATAGGAGAAGTTTCTTCCAGGATGTTCTGTGTTTCTGGGGGGAAAAATTCATGGTTTCGAAATGTAAAAAGGCTTTAGGCGGGAAAGGCGAGGCGTCACCCTTGAGAGTTAATGCTGCAGGTACGACTTGCCGAGGATCCAAGGATCGTTATGACCTCAGATCGGCAGAGGTTACAAAATTGTTCCGAAGGCTTCACCTCGGATCGGTATACCACTCTTGCTTTTGGTCTTCGGTTGGAAACTGCGAATAGTCCCATTTTCGGCTCGGTCCCTATCCACTAGGCTCGGCACCAAGCCGAGGGGACTAATGATGATGTGGATTAGTCGCACACATAGCTTCTTACCTAGATTGTTCTAGAATTGCCTACATGGCAGCCTCATTAAGGGCAATTATGTAATTCAGCTTCAGCTGAGCTAGCATAGAGATAGCCTTAAGCCTCCTTGTGTAAATCTATAAATAAGGGGCTTGAGTGCTACTAAAAGGGGATACACAATTCAGAATCCAATCCAAAATTCGGATACTCAAACACACACTTGCAACTCGGATATTCCACTTTCTCTCTCCTCCTAGAATCTAATTCTAGTTTCATCATGCGAAAAAGTTGCTTTTTGCCTTCTTCGATGTCAAAGTTTCCCAGGAGCAAAAGTGTGTGTGATAGAGAACAGAGGATATCAAAGAGTCCCTTCAACTCAGCTGTAGGTACATTTTTTCTTCTTTGTCAGTAATTAGAATTCAGATTGCAGAAAGGCCTAATATTCTCTATTAATTTATTCAATTTAGGACTTGTGCATTGCTGTTTGTTCTACTTCTTGGGATAGTGTTGTGCTGTATGAATAAGAAGAAAAAGAATGTAGAATCAAGTGTTAGGAATTATTAAGTATCTATTTTTATATGAAATATGTATCTAACATTCTTATAACATATTTATAATATTTTGTGGTGTTATGATTTATTATTCTTTATTTATAATAAACAACTATAACTAATATCTAGTTATGATTGTGTTTTGTTAATTTAATTTGATAACTAAATTAGTTGTGGTATTGTATAATTTTTAATTTTCTCTTTAGAATTTTTTAGACTTCATGTATAATGAAATATGTATATCGCCAGATGCGCGACCGATACACCGAAACTGATGTGGAACGATATGTTTCGTGACTGTTACCGCGACCGCGACTTTGAACCATGATCGTATCTAATGTAAAACTATTTTTTAGGCATGGAGGTTGTGGCAGGAAAGGAATGTTATGGAATTAGTTGACACATTTAGATTGGAATCATGTAGTGGAGTGGAAGTTATGAAGTGTATAAACATTGGTCTCTTATGTGTACAAGATGATCCTAGTGATCGTCCAGCCATGCCGAATGTTGTTATTATGCTTAGTGGTGAAACCACAACTCTTCCAAGTCCCAATCAACCAGCTTATGTAGCAAGAAGACACATTTCTGGAACATCTTCTTTGTCTATTAAAGCAGAAACAAGCTCCATGAACAGGAAGACTATCTCTGTAGAAGAAGGCCGATGATCAAAGGCATTAGTTCTATTTTACATTGTTCAGTATGAAATTCCAGGATTATTTTTCCATCCACTGTCAATGCACCAATTCTGTCTAGGACAAAGGCATTCCATTCCATTGCTAATTTTGTACTCTGAAGTTGTAATGATGTCTATGTCTAGAAAAAAGGGAAGGAAGACCAAGTCATCGTGATAGGGTAATAATGATGCTGTTGTGAGGAAAGGTAGCATAACATTGCTAGGGAAAACATTCACATTTCAGGTCCACATTTTGCAACTGGACATCTAATTGGATTGGTAATAAGATGATGTTCTTCGTCTTTTCTTTCGTTTTTGATTTTGATAAGGGATCAGCTATATGCTATCTTAAGGTATTTTAGGGATTAATTTGGGTTAGAATTAAATGCATTTTACTGTTTTGTAATCTACGAGAAGGATGTAAGTAAGCGGTCTTAGGTTAGGTGACTTATTTGCTATTAGAAGCAATTAGAAGCAAGCTAAATAGTTATTGTACTTTCTTACATTGTACAAGTAATGTTTATAAATTAGATATTTATGGATTATATATTTTGTTTATAAATGGATTGAGTATGATTTATGTTTGATTTTTTTTTTTTTTACATGTATATATTAAGTAGTTTGTCATAAATAGATTGTGTAATATGATGTTAATGAAATGATGCTTGATGATTATTTGATTGGGATGCAATTAATAATAGGGTTAATTATATTTATTTCTCTTGAGATTTGACTAAATTACCAATTAATCAAGTCTATCTTGAGGTTTGACAAAATTACAATTACCCCTTAAGAGTTAAATCTGTTAAACCCACCTTACGGAATAACTTAAAAGACTAAACCACCCCTACATAATTAATAACTTGACCAAAATACCATAAACCCACCCATAGCCCAAACCCAAACCCAAACCCACGACCCAGGACCCAAAACCAAAACTCCACATAAAAACCAAGCACCTTTCTCCGCTCCAAATCTCCAATCTTCTCAACATCCGGCAAAAGCACATATTTCTTGGCTTTTTTAGTTCCAATCTTCAGTCATCACTGCCACCCCCTCCTATTTCTTGGCTTTTTTTTTAATATGATTTTAGTTGTTCGACTCTTGTAGATGTAGGAGTTTCTTAAAGACTGAATCTTTGACCCTTGGGGTCTAGAATGAAAAATCTGATTGTGCAATTTCATTCCAAATCTTGTTTTCTTCATCCTTAGATGTGTACAATCAGACAGGTAAAAGGGACCCACTATTCACTGGATTCACTCATTAAAAATGAATAATAATCCCTTATACTCTTTCCTTGTAATCTATTGTTTCTTTATTTCAGATTTTTTCATTTTTACCCCATTATTTTCCTCTGATTTTCTGGTTTAAATAAGAGACTAAAGCAAATTCTCTACATCTTTCCCTCTTTAAGACAGGGAATTTGAGTTTGGAAAGCAAATAGGAAGCTTTTAGTTTGATTCTTTTTGCTTATTCTTGAAATTTGGTTTGAGCTTATGCCTCAATTCCCTGGGTTTGTTGTTTGTTATGCTCAGTGGTTCCTTTTCCTCTGGTGATCGTTTCAATTGATTACTCTTTCTGAATTTTTTCTTAGTCTGATTATACTCAAAACGAAAACGAAGCTCTCCACTGATCGAAACCAACCCTATACAGAACTATCTGAATTTTTCTGATCGAACGAAATTGGAAATAGTTTTTTTTTAAAATTTTTTAATTTTTGACAATCATGATGTACTGAACAAATTACCAGTTCTTTATAATCGTCGGAAAATTATAAGGAACTAGCGGCCGGCTGAGCTTAGCAATGGTTTGTTTTTTGGCCCAGTAATGCTTTCGTTAGCGGGCACAGGACTAGGGGTGTAAACGAGCCGAATCGAGCACGAATAGTGCCCTACTCGAACTCGAGCTCGAGCTCGAACGAGCTTCAAAATTTGAGCTCGAGCTCGAGTTCGAAAAATTTGACATAGTTCGAGCTCGATTCGAGCTCGCTCGAAAATAAGTAAAACGAGCTCGAACACGAGTAGTTCGACTTTTTCGTAGGTAAAATATGTAATTTTTTTAAAAAGTATGGATATTTTAGTAATTTTACATATAATAAAAAATTTTAAAAAAAAATTATATAATGCTCGAAAAGCTCGACGAGCACTCGAGCATATGTATAATATGCTCGAGATCGGCTCGTCAAGAGTTTCGAGCTCGAGCAGGCTCGACTCGAGCTCGGTCAACTCGAGCTCGAGTTGAGTTTTTGACCGAGCAGCTCGGTTCGTTTACAGCCCTACACAGGACTTTCACTAAATTTTATGCTTGGAATCACCAAGTGTCGTTAGGTCAACATTAGTTGACCAACGACAGGGGTGCAATTGTTAGGATGTTTAAAGTTTGAGGGAGCTATTTGTAATTTTGTCAAACCTCAAGGTTTAACACAATTTAGCAAAACCTCAAGAGAGGTAAATGTAATTAACCCCTTAATAATATGAGTGAGATTTAAGTATTGTTCATAACTCAGTGTTATGCAAACTAAGGATATGACTTACAAGTCAAGTCTAGAATCTCACATAATCAAGTGCAATCTATTGCTAAGATGAATGTTTGATAATTAGATAATAGAATGTTTGCTCAATTTATGACAATGTATATGCTTATATAATTTTACCACTTGTATTGTACATTTTAGTAAATATCCAATATTATTTGGATATAAAAATTTATATATTGTAACATAGTCACTTCAATAAGAAAATAGATGGGTGACTTAGTCTCACTGAGTATCACAATTAGCCTACGCATTGTTAAATGAACTTGGATTGAATGTTTAGAAATTGGAACTAAGGCAAGGGAAGTGTTTTTTTTTTTTTTTTTTTGGTTATTTGGACTATTGTATTGTTTGAGAAGATTATATATAATTTAATGTACTTGAGCCTTGTGCCCTTATGTCATAAGGGCACGATGTATTATGTTGCAGATTTGGGTCATGACATAATAGATGAACAATGTAAGTTTTAAATGTGCACTTGTACTTTGAGATGCATAGAAGTTTGCTCCACATCTGTAATCTTTGTTCACAAAGCAAAAACTTCTTGTGATTCAATTTGGTCGGCATATAAACAAAAATTGGTGTCTTTTAATCACATTGTTCTTGATCTTTACCTCAATTAGATGCCACTAATTGCGTTGTCCTGATCTGAAAACAATAGGCTTCCTACTGAACATCAAGTATAATGTTGTATTCACACTGAAGTACTATGTAGTTTTTCCTGTTTACAACTGCTGTCAAATTCAGACATCACCACATTTTTACACAATTTTCATACAATTTAGTATAGTGGCAATCAGCTACTTAGCTAGGCACTCTAGTTTCTACCCATGTTTTTCACGTATAGCAAAATAAGAGAATTTCATGAACACGTAGAGAAATTACCAACATTACCAAATATATCTCATTATCTATCAAACAATATAGTACATACTTTCCATAATCAGTAAAGGCTTCACTGTTTCGAGTCCTGACTTCTCATGATAACCTTCGCGGAACTTTGGCTTCTATAGTCTAAAAAATCTGGCATTAAAATGTGAATCATTTCTTCTAGAACAATTACAAACACTTTTTTGATTATGGATCGACTACATGAAATTTAATGCATAAGTCTCAACATTCAATGTGTAATCCTGAATAATCTCATTTTTCAATTATTCAACTATTTCATTTTATCAACTTCAACGTTAGCTAGATTAATCAATATTTATATGTTTCGATGCAACAACATGTTATTTGTAACAAGCAATTTTATTGGTTGGTTAATTGATCATATGCATGTTTATTCATGAAATGGCTTCGATCTAAAAAGTACGTCTGCCAGGATTCGAGCCAGTTTTTTCTCATAAATGCAAAACTGGAGATTTTTTAGGCAGTTGTACTAGGGAGTCAAATATGTGCAACAAGGACTCCAAGCAAGACACATTCTGGAATTTAGTGTCAAAAAAAGTCAGAAATCCACATTTAGAAGTTAATTGGGTAGAAAATGAGGAGATGTGCATAAACGAGTGCCTCAATAATTGCCAGACACAGTGCCAGGCATACAATTATGATAGAATTAGGGAAAACTCTTAAGTAACAATGCTATAAGTTGGTTGCTTCATTTGGGCTAGGGAGCTCACTGATCTTCAGGAGGACTATCCTGATTGTAGCCATAGTCTCTTCATTCATATGCAGTTTCTATTATAGGTAAATTCTTTGTTTAATGCTAGTTTTGACTAAAAAGTACGACTTCTAGCGACTGTTTTTTAACTTATCTGGTTTGACAGTTTTTTAACTTATCTGGTTTTTACTATGTCATTATAGAATAAATTTACTTTGAAAATATAATTTAGAAGAAAATTGTTAAGTAGATGTTTGCTTTGCAGAAATATAGGAGTGGTCTAAATGTCAGAAGGTGTAATATCAAGGGGTTTTCTTAATATTGAACACCAATCCTTGTTTATTAACCTTGAAATTAAATTTTCTTTGTAGGATCAACAAGTAGAGACTGTAAGCCTTGTGGGAAACATATAATCCCCTATCCATCGATTAGCTGGCCGAATTTTGGCGATCTTTCATATCATAGTTTCTCGTATGATGACTCCACAGGTCAATTTCTCTTCTTGAATCTATTGAAGAATAGATCTAACGTGATTAACGTCAATAAGGAGGCGCACAGATTTATTATCCAAGTCAATAGGAAATTGGCTGAAAATTGTGGCACCAGGACTAAAGTAGATAGCATGTTGCATCTTAATCAGTCATTGTCATTTAAAGTCACTAACTATTGCAATACTTAATCAATCATGTCTTCCATTTAAAGTCACTAACTATTGCAATACAGAACACCCAAAATATAGTCATAATCCTTCAACTCAAGGCGAACAAATGTCTCTTATTAATTGGATCCCACTCTCTGAGCCGAGTTGCAATTCATTCGAGGTTGGCCTGATTCAAATTGTTCTGTGGAACATGGGCGAGAACAATGCCTTTGCCATTCCAACTATCAATGGGAGTGGATTAATTGTTCTCCAATTATTAACATGTTTTAGAGTGAAAATTCTCCGTCGTCAGTAGTTTTTTGCCTTTATTACTTTGTACATTGGATCTTTTATTAGTGCATGTTCTAAAACTAATTTGTTTTAAAGACAAATTACACATTTATATTTATGCATATTTTGTAGTATGACATTCTTTATCTATTTAATATAATAAAATCCTTTGAATGAAATTGTATAATGAAAAATTATGAATAGTTATGATGATGAGATTCTCTATATAATTATATTTTATTCGTAAATATTTCATATTGTTGATTTGTTTTATACGGATAGATTAGCACATAATTGTAGTGGATACTTATTGAGAATAATTGCATCAGAATGACGCGCTAAGAATATTCTATACGAATTATTATTTAAAAACCAGTGGATTAATCTCTTTGTGATAGTAGTGTAATAATTCTCGTACTTGAGGTCATGAGTTTATCTTGATGGTAAATCTCTATATTTTGCCTCTATTAGTTGTTGCTATTATGGAATCACACATACTGTAGAGATAAGGTGTAATGTTAATTATGAAAAGATAAAATATGACTAGTATAGGATTCATTACTCCTTATAATATGAGAGAATATCCCAGTATGGCCATTTGTTGAAATATGACTCATAAATCTTTGAACAAAGTGAAAGTAGAATTAATAGTGTCTCAAGTTTTATTTCAAATGAGTTGTATTTCGAAAACAAATAAATTTATTAGTTCAATAAGAGTTGGCATTATATCTGTACTCTTGACCTAATTGGGATATAGTGTGGTGACAAGGTCAACAATAATTATACAATAATTTAATCATTAATAGGTGAAGTCGAACCACTTGACATGTCTCAACACTTGACCGATCATGATACTTTACTAGAAGTCAGTCTTGATTTATAAATATGAATTAACTAATTAGTGAATTAATGATAAATTAAAATTATTTAATTTATCTAATCCTAATTAATTTAGGATTATATTCATACTTATTGCCAATGTGAGTGAGAACCTAAAGGGTCACATACTTTAAGATGATTAATTCAAAATTAAATTTATTTTTAATAAGTATAAGATATTTATGGGTTAATTTATGAGATAAATTAACTTTTGGATCTCAATTGTAATAAGTCATAAATTTTAGGAGTTAATATGTAATATCATAAAAGCTCCTGGGGTTTTGTGCATATATATATATATATATATATATATATATATATATAAATAGCTTTTTACCGAAGAAAATAAGAACGGAAAAAAGGAAAAAAAACTGTGAAAAGAGCAAGAAAAAAAAAAAAAAGCAAGAAAAGAAAAAAAAAAAAGAAGAGGAGTTAGCACTCCGTAGCTTGAGTGAATCAATTCTAAAACGATTCCGGAGTAATCATCTATCACGATACTATTAGAAACTGGACATATATACGGCTTGTGGATCAACATCCCTAGACGAATTAGAGTTTCTATCACGTTTTTTATTTTTAATATCTCTACTGCTCTTTTACTACCGCATAAATTAATCAAGGTGAAATCCTTGGATGGAAGTAAAAAAAAATTATTTTTCGTAGTGTCTTGCATGTTTTACTTTCTTATATTGATATCAGAGGCACGTTTGATTAATTTATGATGTAGATGAGTTTAGTTATCATGGATATTGAATTTGTTCACACTATATGAATTTTTTATGTTATTTTTGAAAATATTGTAGAAATGAAACTGATTTTAAAATTGTTTCAAGAAGTAATATTGATTCCAGACTATATTTGGACAGGTGAGATATGAAAAAAATTGAATTTGAGATGAATATTTATGGGTTAGATCCATCGGGCCAACGCCGAACATCTCGTTTTATTGGCTAGTCCTATTACTAAACAAGAAGGATGACTATGACGTCATCAGTGACATCATTATGACGTCATCATGACATCATCATGATGTCATACTTTAGATATGTCACTTTTAGTAATAGTTTTGTATGTGTCGCAAAAAGTAAGTTTATGGGTTAAACGTTTAGTAACAATTTTTGGTTCTGTCACTAAGTTTATGAGTTAATTTTTTTTAGCGACATTTAATTTTATATTTTCAAATAAAAGATTTTTCTAAATTTGGTTTTTCAAACTACCAATTAAATTTTGATAAATGTTGTTAATATTTAGAAATCTTCTCTATTTTAATTTGATTGCAATTTAGAATGTATAAAACCTTTGAAAATATTTGTTTAATTCTAATGAGATTAATTAGACAATTTGTTTAAATTTTAGAATTTAATAAATGTTCAAAAAAATTTCAAAAATTATTTCTAATATTATTTTTGAGGTTCTATTATTATTAAAGTATCTATTTCATAATGAGATTGGAAAATAATACTTTTCCATAAAATGTTTTCATAAATTATTCAAGAATAAAAATTTCAATGAGATTGAGATTATGATGTATAGTGATTCATGATAAGATACTAAATGCAATTTTTATACTTTTATTTAATTATTAATTTATATAATAGCATGATTGATGATTATGGACTTAAAACCAATGTGATTGCTTATGGTATACTTTGTTCAAATTTATTGGCTATAAATTTTAAATTAGGCTTGCATGTCCTGCCTTTCTCTATTATTCTGGATGTAAATCTTCTCTCATTTCAATCTCCTAGAATGTAACTCGAGATTTCTTGATCTATCATGTAATGTACATAGAGGTAATTTAGGGATAAGATTGAATATTTAAAATGTTTAGATAAAATTATATTTGTAATGTATGAAGATGGTGGAGATAGTATAAAGGAGCAACCATGGAGGAAATTTTCAAGAATTGAAAATTACCCTTAGGATATTTGACCATCTAGTTTCTTTTGTGACTCAAAGGAACTAGTTTAGTAAAAGTCCATAATCATCAATGGCTTTGTGCATGTTTTATTTGTTATATGTTGATATGATAATATTGTACGCAATATGATGAGACTTAATAAATAACTAAAAGAAAAATCCCTAAAATCAATAGAAAGCCAATAATAAGTTGCCTTCCATTATTGTAGCAAGAAACAAGAGTTCTTCTTAGATGTTAATTTATTGGGTTAATTCAAGGTTGCTCAACGTTGAATATGTTTAAGTTACGAGATGAGATCTCTGAATAATAGGTATAACTTAATAGAGGCATATAATTTGTTGGGTACACTCAAGATTGTATGTCTCTGAGGCAAAGATTAGGAATCACACAAGATGTACTATTAAGAGTTGATACCTAACTATCTACAAATTGCCAAGTATTATAATAGTTATCTTCCTTTTGAAATTTTTTTAGTTTGTTGGGTACACCTAAATTTAAAATAATTATACTAGGATCCTAACCCACTAGGAGTACTATGAAAACTCCCGAATTAATATGTGAGGGTTATTGATTTGAATTAAAATAGTAGGAGCAAAACCAAATTAAATGAAATCCATGTTATATCTTGGTTTTGTTTATGTATAAATAGCAAATTCTTATTCTTTCTTTATTTACATATTGTAGAATATGAGTAGTAACATCAATTTGTGTCCCATTTTAAAAGATAACAAACTCAGTAGGCCAAATTTTCCAAACTAACAATGCAACTTGAAAATTGTTCTCAACTATGAGAAAATTGGTTATGTTTTTTATCAGCCTATTCCTGATGAGCCCACAGTTGATGCTGATCAAGCTGCTCGTTATGCTTATCATGAGCACATAGAGGACAATGATACTACCACTTGTATCATGTTGGCCGCTATGAATTCTGAATTGCAGAAACAGTATGAAAAGATACATAAAGTTTTCTATAATTCTCATCTCAAGGAGTTCTTTGATGAAGAGTCAAGGAATATGTCTGAGAGGTACGAGATCTCTAACGAGTTCTTTTGTTGTAAAATGGCAGAGGGTTCTTCAGTAGCTATTCATGCACTGAAGATGATCGGATTCCTTGAAAAATTGGAACGATTGGATTTGTGCAAAATCATGAGTTAAATGTTAATTTAATCTTGCTATCTCTGTCTGGAAACTTTTCACAGTTTGTAATGAATTAAAACATGAATAAATTGAAAAAAAAAAGTCTTTCTAAACTATTGAATATGCTTAAGACTATTGAGACAACTATTAAAAAATAAAGGAAATAGGTGTTGGTTATTGATTTTTTTAATATTGGAAAAAAAATCCAAGGTTGGCTTTAAGAAAACCAAGTTTGGGGATAAGCCAAGACCTATGATAAAAAATGACAAGCCTAAGGGCACTTGCTTCCATTGTGGAAAAAATAGACACTAGAAGAGGAACTACAAGGATTACCTGAATGCCTTGAAGCAGAAGAGGTTTACTGAAACTTCTACTTCGAATATGATTGAAATCAATATTTAGCCAATCTACTTTCACATTATATTATTGGGTATTACATATTGGATTTGCATCTCATATTTATAAAAATATGCAGGGTCTAAAGAGAAGCAGAATGTTGGCTAAGGGAGAAGTGGACCTATGCGTGGGAAATGGAGCAAGTGTTGCTGCTTTACCCGTAGGGGTTTATTATTTTTCTTTGCCTAGTGGTCTTGTTTTAGAATTTAAAAACTGCTATTATGTTCTATCTCTTATTAGAAACGTTATTTCTATTTCGTATTTAGACACTGATAGTTTTGCCATTATGCAAAAGAATAAGCATTGTTGTTTTCTGCGTGATGTCATTTTGTATGAAACTGCTGCTACGATTAATGGTTTTCATATTCTGGACATGAAAAATTCAATTCTCAACATAAATCCTAAACAAGCTAAAATTGATAATATCAGCAATCTGTCTCTTATGGCATTATAGATTGGTAATATAAATGAGAAATGCTCATTACCAAATTATACAATAATGGTTATTTGGGATCATTTGCGATTATGAACCATATGATAAATGTGAGTCTTGTTTACTTGATAAAATGACCATATCACTTTTTACTGGAATGGGTGATAGATCTAGTGAATTGTTAGGCTAATACATATTGATGTTTGTGGTCCTATGTCAATTCATATTAGAGGAGATTTTTCATAGTTCATTACCTTCACTAATGAACATTCTAGATACGGTTATGTAAACTTGATGAAGTATAAGTTCGAAACCTTTGAAAAAATCAAACAATTTAGGAATGAAGTTGAAATATAACTTAGTAAAAGCATTAAAATACTTTGATATGATCGAGGTGGGGAATACTTAAACTAAGAGTTTCAAGAGTATCTTAAGGAGAATGGAATTCTATCTTAATGGACTTCTCCTTATACACCACAAATAAATGATGTATATGAGAGACGTAATTGAACTCTATTAGATATGGTTCGATCAATGATGAGTCTTGTAGATCTCCCCAAATCATTTTAGGGCTATGCTATTAATACAACCTTCCCATTTACTAAATCATGTTCCATTAAAAGTTGTTGATTCCACTCTGTATGAGATATGGTTTGGAAAGAAACCTAATCTTTCATATTTGAAATTTTGAGGCTGCCTTGCTTATGTAAAGAGGGTAGAATTTGACAAAATTGAAACTACGTTAGACAAATGCTTATTTATGTGGTATCCAAAGAAAAGAAAATATCTGGGCACTATTTCTATAATCCTATCGAACAAAAAGTGCTTGTCTCAAAACATGTCATCTTTCTAAAAAATAAGTTTTTTCTTGAAAAGGCAAGTAGGAGCAAAATAAATTTGGAAGAAGTTTAAGAAATACAATTTAGCATTGATCAACAAATAGAACGAGAGATTCAATCATATGATGATGTAATAGAAAATGAAGTAATGATAGACAAGCTCTTCATAGGACTAATAGGTTACGTCATGCTTCAAAGAGATATGAATTTCTTCTATGTGAGCATAATGATATATTATTCATTACGAATGTTGAACCCTATGACTACATCTTACGAAAATGCACTATCTGATAAAGATTCTTAAAAGTGACTATAAGTTATGAACTCTGAGATGGATTCCATGTATGATAATAAGCTTTGGACTTTAGTCGATTCACCTGAAGGGATTAAACCCATAGGGTGCAAGTGGGTCTTTAAAGATCGACATGGATGGTAATGTAATTATCTATAAGATGCGATTGATAGCAAAGGGTTACACATAAAAATAAAGAGTTGACTTTCATAAAACTTTCTCACTAGTTGCAATGCTAAAATTCTTCAAATTTTGCTTGCTATAGCTGAATATTACGATTATAAGATTTAGCAAATGGATGTAAAAACTACATTTCTTAATGGAAATCTGTAAGAAGAGGTGTATATGATGCAACTTGAAGGGTTTATATGCACAGATCCTAACAAAGTATGCAAACTACAAAGGTCTATTTATGGACTAAAGCAAACTTCTAGAAGTTGGAATATCCGTTTTAATGAGACAATCAAATAATTTATATTTTGTCAAAACAAAGGATGAACCTTGTGTATACAAGAAAGTTTGTGAGATCGCTATTGTTTTCTTGATAATTTATAAGATTACATATTGTTGATAAGAAATGGCATACTTGTATTTCAAAGTGTAAAGGAATAGTTGTCCAGGAACTTTTTCATAAAAGATTTATGAGAGGCGACCTACATTTTGGAATGCAGATCTATAAAGATAGATCTAACAGGTTGCTTGGTCTTACTCAATTAATGTATATGGATCAATCGAAGAAGGGTTACTTGTCAATGTCTCATGATGTGCACTTTTCCAAAGACATGTACCCTAAGACAGATGTTGAAAGAGATAGCATGAAAAGGATCCCATATGTTTAGGCTATAAACTCTACAATGTATGTTATGTTTGTAGACACCTATTTTTGTCCCGTAAGTTCTCCCCTATTTTTCTTTTAATTTGACTTTCAATTTTCTTTTTAATTTCCCTTTTAATTTCTTTTTAAACCTACTTTTTGATTTCCTCTTAATTTATCCTTTAATTCTCTCTTAATTTGTCTTATGGTGTTTAATTATTATGTGTTTTATGCATTTTTGAAATACAAAGAATGAGTTTTAATATTATTTAAGTGTTTAAGATTTTTCAAAAAAAAAAAAAATTAATTAAATTAAATATTTAAAAAAAAAAAAAAAAAAAAGAGAAGTTCAGCGCGTGAACAAAAATGTATAAAACTGTTAATAATTAAACACCATAAGACCTGTCTCTTATACACATCTAGACCGAAAGAAAACCGGGCCCAAACTCCCACATGACAAGGAATTCTTTGACCATTTTTACACTCTAGATGTTCATTAAGAGCACAGATATAAATCATAAAGTGGGGAAAAACTAATTACTATTACTGCAGAGAACTTTCTGAAGCAAAAAAAAAAATCTGCCAAACAGCCAACTTTGAGCCAAATGTGGGGACGATCGGAGAGGAATTAGACTGAACTCAAATAAGAAAAATTTGATAGAGTTCTTGGGGCTAAAACTTCTATTTGAAAATCTTAAGCACTCTTCGTCCATTTATTGTGTCAAATTCCGTGGTAGAAAACGGCTCTTAATTCCTTAGGATTTTCCAGGCCTTCTGAGTCCCTAAACTTTTCCAGACAGCCAACTTTGAGCCAAAATTCCATACGATCAGAGAGGAATTAGACTAAAGTAAAAGAACAAAAGTTGTATAGGGTACCTGAAAATACAACTTCTCTTTTGAAACCCAAAGCAAAATCGTCCATTTAGAGGGTCAAAAACGTGGTAGAAAAAGGCTGTTGGTCCAGAGGATTTTCCAGAAACATTTCTAAGTCTGGAAAATTTTCCAGACAACCAACTTTGAGCCAAGATTTCAAGCGATGGAAGAAGAACTGGAGTAAACTCAAAGAATAAAAGTTATAGAGGGTTCCTAGAGATACAACTTTTATTTTCAAACCGGAAGCAAATTCGTTAATCTGGTGGGTCAAAAGCGTGGTGGAAAAAGGCTGGTAGCCCACGAAAATCTGCAAAAAGGCAAAAGGTTAGAAAATTTTATTTCCATTTTACTCCTCCAGATTTCAGTTTTTTGCATTTTAGCCAGAGAATATTTTCTTAAATTACATTTAGGCCCTTCTAATAGGGCCTATTTGGTGCCACGTCATCGATGACATGGCACCTCCAGATTATACAGTCCTGTGATGACGTGGCATTTCTAAAAATCCAAAATTTCAGAAAATTTTTGTTTGCGTTTTGGCCCTCCAGATTTCATACTTCGCATTTTTAGCCCTCAAATAATTTTTTTATTTACATTTAGGCCCTTAAGGAATTTTCTTTAATATAATCTTTTTTTTTTCTTCAAATTTCTTCCAAATTACATGTTTTATGTCAATAACCACCAATTTTTGCTTTGATTTCTGTTTGGCATTTTAATATGTTTTAATTATCATTGGATTGTGAAATTACTGTTTTGCCCTTATGAGTGTTTAATTGTAAATATACTTTGATCTTTGCACATTTTTTTATTAAAATAATTGATTTTGTGATGATTGGTGCTTTATTTTAATGTTTATTGGTCTCATTATAATATTTATGCCTTATCTTATTTGTTAAATTAGGTGAATTTACTCTTTTGCCCTCAAATTTTGGATTAGTTGAACAACTAGAAGTTAAATATTTGAATCAAATTCAATTTAGCCCAGGACTTAATAATTGTATCAATAATATAAAATTGTGCTAGAAATAAACTCCGGCATGCATGATAAATGACTATTTTGCCCCTTGGGAGTTAAAGAGCACTACAAGCTCAATGTGTGCGACTGATAATTGGACCCGGGTTCTTATTTTCTCAATGTTAATATTTACAGATATTTTATATATATATACATATATATATTTTATTACTTTTAAACTATCTCAAAGCACACGTATGCTACAAAGCCGGCAATAATGAATACTAAAATTGAAAAGCGAAACGCGATGTGTTGGTGCGCCGGGACACAAATCAAATCAATCATCTAGATGTGTATAAGAAAACAGGTTTATGGTGATCTTTGTCGGGTAATGTCTGTCTCTTAGAGTCAATCTAAACTAGGTTTATTTTTCTTTTAAATAATTGAGTCGAGCCTAATAAATCTCCTGCTCTTCAACACACCGGGTGGCGACTCCAGTCTTGTATTCCCTAGTTTAGATTATTTTTATAAAATTCATAGTCGCATTGAAGGCCCCGTTATATAATAGTAAATAGGTGATTCATTTTATTTGTAATAGTAAGTAGGTAATTTATGTTTGTAAATTGTAAGTAGGATTTTTGCATTCAATCACCTATTTCACGAGCACCACACGTTGGCGACGGTGCCGGTCCCACCGGTGCCGGCCGCATGGGTCGTTAGGCGCGCGGTAAAAGGGGGCGCGACAGCGTGGCAACTCCACTCGGGACTTTGAGAATCCGGCGCACGATTTTAACGCTTTCTCTCAATTTTACCCGCTCATTATAAACCGCTAATTTTTACCCTTATACACATCTAGATGTGTATAAGAGACAGTAAGTAGACAGGATTTGGCGCGCAAAATGAGACCTAAATTACTTTATCTGTTCTTTTAAATTAATTTAGACTTGTATAAACGTATTTCATATGGCATTTTGCTGTCTGGTGTGCCGATTTACGGATTTTAGGTCTCGTTTTATGTGCCACATGCTATCTGTTACTTTCTTTGTTCTTTTCAAATTCTTTTACACTTATTTTACTGTATTTCACTATGTTTGCTGTCTTGAGTGCCAATTTGCTCGATTTAGGTCTCGTTTTACGTGCCATATCCTGTCTACTTATGGTGTGATTTGTTCTTGCTTTATTGTACATGTTTTAATATATCTTGCTATTATACCTGTTTGTGGTTAATTTGGGGGAAATTTTTGGGGTGTTGGGGTGCATCAAACCTTTAGAGCCAAACGCGCTAAAATGTGTGAATCTTACCGCCTCCAAGTGAACACAGCATAACACATCTCTCATTTATTGCATGTCCTATTTTTGAATGGTCAAAGACCATTCCTTGTCATGTGGGGAGTATGGGCTGTCTCTTATACACATCTAGATGTGTATAAGAGACAGACATTTTGTATCCTACATCCCGCAAGAAAGAATAAATTTCAATTTTTGCATTGCATAAGCCTTAGGTAGGGTCAAAGGCATATGGTTGTCAAGCCCTAATAGGAGACCCTTCCCTACAACATGCCAAATTTCAAAGTTTTATTATCCCTTGTGTGCATGTAGGATAACCCCACCAATGTAGGGCCACCGTAGGCTACTTATTGTATATCACTAGCCGTAGAAGGGATACCTTATCGGAACCCGTACATAGAATTGCATACCTATCCCTAGGTACATAACCTACAATGGGATTTGCAAGATTGCGTGTTCATTTTATAAAGGCTCTGAAGGGGTACAAGCCTCAGGTAAGGCTAACATGTATTTCATGCAGATGAGTTCGGCTCGAGTAATTGGAAAGGCGACCAAAGTGCCCTATTTGCTACAGGAGTGGGAACGAAACATGCAGTTGTCAGAACTGAATGCGATAGCTGGTTATTTGGGTCACCTAGTATGTCTGCGGGATATTGAGCCAGATCGAGCCATAATAGATGCTTTGGTACAAGTGTGGGACAGTGAGGCAGCTGTGTTCAGATTCGGGAAGTTTGAAATGGTGCCCACACTAGAGGAAATTGCAGGATTTCTCGGACTGGACTTCAAGGATCCCGAGCTGTTATACTACCGTCCCTAGGTACTACAAGGGACTTCTCTTTGTTCACCGGCATATCCGAGGCCACAATACCAGGAGGACCCGAGGCTAGTTCGGTTACTTTGATGTTTTTACACGAGCACTTTGGCACAAAACAAGGATTTCATAGAAACAAGACTCATTTTTTGCATCCCACTGAGGAGTCCTGGGCCCAGAAGCGAGTCCAAGTTTTTGCTCTAGCACTGACCAGTGCATATATTTTTTCGAGGTCGGATGGGAGGATAGCATTTAGATCGGTACGGATGTTAGCCGATTTGATACATGGCGTCGGTGGTCGAGACCTTACCATAATCCCTACTATTCTAGCCGACATATTGGTAGCTTGTACAAACTGTCAGAATGGAGTCAAATTTTTCAAGGGTTCAAGCCTGTTATTGCAAGCCTGGTTCATGGAGCATTTGGGGCGACGAAAGATCGGTCGTCATGATTTTTCCTGGGGTAGAGTGAATTGGGTACAAAGTCTAACAATCAACGCATCAACCGGGCGAAGTTACTGAAGGACAAGGAGAAGTACATCCGCTGGTTATCTTCATTGAAGGAGTCAGACATACAGTGGGTTCAATATAGGAGCTGTGGATTAGGCACGGGCACTTGTACTTGTGTTTGGTATACGGGTTGAGGATAGTATTGAGGTGGCAGTTGAGGTGGTGCATGCCTTTCCAGGTCTTACGTCAGTTTGGGAGGGTTCAAACAGTACCTCCAAAATCAACGACTGATCGGTTCAATATTATGTTTGACTAAGGGATGCGGCTCGAATCAATACCAGAAAAGGCGAATATTTTGTCAGCGTGGGCATCCAGACGTGCATGTCAGGAGTCGTTATATGATCCACAGCAGCGTGGAATGTCAGTGACCACACCTCAGTATGATGCATGGCTGGAACATTTGCTTAGCCGGCAACCGCAAGCCGTAATAGACCCTGTAGAAGAAGTTGCTCGATTGACCGCACTATTGGAGGATAAGGACAAGAAAATAGTAGAAAAAGAGATAGCTCTAGATAATCACAGGCAAGCTTACAAAAGCCTTCAAGAACAGCAATCCTCTTTTTCTTTGCTTTCTTGTCCGACCTGCAATCTGCGGTCAATCGTGATTCTTCTACTGATCTATTGACTGCCTAAGCACAATGGGGCTGCTGAATCAGCAAGTAGCAAGCTTCTGCTGTACAAGGAGCAAATAATGAAGATACGAGACCATCTAAAGGAGCTCGCCTAATACGTTCAAACGGGCTTCATCCCCTTTAGAGTTTTTTTTGCTTTCAGGGTTCCTTGGGAAGGAACCACATTTTATGCTGTAAATTTATGATTATGTTTGTTTATATATCTGAATTTTTCTTTTTTTTCTTTTTATTATGTTTTAATATGTAGGTACTATAGTGTCAAAATAGCTGCCCAACGCAGCCCTATTTATACCAGCTCGCGTGCACATAAGCTCCAATTTGAAGACAGTATGAGCACCGTACCAATAAAAGATGTGGAAGGGACCAGTGGTGATCAAAACCCAGAGATGGCAGAGTTGCGCAAACAGATGGAATCTATGATGGCTGCTATGGCCACATCGAGACTGCTCATAAATCTTCAAATTGCGTATGCTGTCTCTTATACACATCTAGATGTGTATAAGAGACAGTGATGGCGTGGTCATATTGGAAATCCTTTTATTGAATAGTAGACCCCTACCACCACAAAAGGGTGTGTTATCCTTGCAACTCCCGTGCCACCACATCTAGATCCAATTCCACAACCACCACCTCCTCTTGAGTTGGAGTACACCTCGGGAGAGGAAACTGAATTAATGCCACCACCGACTGTCAATGATGCCCTATTGAAAAAGATGGAGCGGTTCGATAGTTTCATGAAGCAGCAACAGGGGACAGATAAATTTGGAAGCTATCCACTACCAAGATCTATGTCTATTCCCTGAGGTGCAATTGCCGCCAAAATTTAAAATCCCAGAATTTCTAAAGTACAATGGCACTGGAGATCCGGTAGCTCACCTTAAAATGTTCTGCAACTTGCTGGGAAAATCCGACAAGCGACCCTCAGATAGCAATGAGGGTATTTGCCAGAAGCCTGGAGGGAGATGCGTTATCATGGTATTTAATGCTTGATCCCAAAAAACTACAGGATTGGACGGACTTGGCAAATACTTTTGTGAAACAAGATGAGTTTAACCGCGACCTAGAGCCTGACTGCTTTGCTCGATGAACTTAAAGAAGAAGCCCTCATGAGGAGTACCGTGAGTATGTAGCAAGATGGAGGGCGTTAGCTGCCAGAGTGAGCCCACCTATGACTGAGACTGAGATGGTCAAACTTTTTCTTGATGCACAAGAACCTCCTTACTATGAAAAGTTGACCGGTTCTATTGGCAAATCCTTTTCAGAAATCGTCCAAAGCCATGAATGTGCTATATCTGTCTCTTATACACATCTAGATGTGTATAAGAGACGGCTTTCCAACTTCAGATAGAATCCATGCAGGGGAGCACGTCTGTGGTTAAGAAACCCCTGAGCAAGAAGCTTGACAAGAATGAAGAGGAAGTGATATCTTTTATTTTCAACCAACCCAACCGCCAACCACCACGCAATTTTCATCAATATCAAAGACCTAACCCACAACCCTTTTATGCACCACCTCCACTACCACCTCAATACTATCCTCAACCCGTATACCAAACACAAGTACAAGTGCCCGTGCCTAATCCACAGCTCCCATATTATAATCCAAGACCACAACCCTCAAATTCATTGGCCATCCTATAAAAATCACTTGTCTCCAGAATTCGCCTCAAAACCACATGACAGACCACCCAGCAATTTCACCAACTTGGGACGGCCCATCTAGAAACTATATGAGCAGTTGAGATCGGCAGGAAGATCGAATCCTATAGCTCCTCCTCAGTATCCGAGGGGAGTTTCGGATAGGTTTGACGCCAACGCCCGCTGTGCCTATCATTCTAGAGCCCCAGGGCATTCCACGGCTAATTATTGGACGTTGAAGAATAAGGTGCAAGACATGATCAATGCACGAGAGATTGTCATTAGGAGGCCGGAACAAAGGGCTCCTGAAGTAAACAGCTAATTCGCTGCCACGGCACATCTAGATATGTATGGGATGGTTTGGATAGAAGCGGAGATCGAAGAGGAAGAAGGAGCAATGCAAGAAGTGACAATGACTCTAGATCAAACCGTTTTATTTGGATTCGAGCCATCTCGAGCCTTTTATTATAGCAATGGATCCGTTTGAGGTTTACCTCAAGATCTTGCTGATTGAAATACAGAAATTTATAATTGCCAATTAAAGCAGCACTTATTGCAAGGTCGTGGAATTACCAACCTCACTGTGATAGTCGGTGGAAAGCCGCTTCGAGGAGGAAGTGTCTGTCACGAGGTCAGCCGAATCACAAATGACAACAGCTTTGAGGTCGGACAATCCAAAGAAAGGTAAAGAGCCTATGCAGCCCCTAAGGTCAGAATGACAAAAGATGTGGAGGACTTTCAAGATTGATCGAAAAAGTGAATATTCGTAGTGGAGCAATGAATAAGATGCCCCTGACAAATTTCTATGCTCAACTTATTGTTAACATCCGAGCTACACAGGGAGGCAATATTGAAGATTTTGAGTGAGGCCCATGTGTCTCGTGACATTCCCACTAACAAACTTGCTGGGTTAGTGGGCAGTGTGCTGGCATCAAACCAAATTTGTTTTTCTGATGATGACTTAACTTCTGAAGGGAGCGACCACAAAAGGCTCTATTCATCTCGGTTAGATGTGAGGGGCGGCATTTGCCTAGATCTGTCATCTGATAATGGGTCTGCTTTAAATATTTGTCCTTTGAAGACATTGGATAAGCTGGGAATCTCTCATGACCTGGTCAAGAATTCATCCATGGTGATCAGAGGTTTTGACGAGGCTTGAAGACAAGCCACCGGAGAGATAAACCTTGTTTTGGAAGTCGGTCCATCTGCTCATCAGATCACTTGCCGAGTTCTTCCAATTGTTGGGGTATATAATTTGTTTGGGACGCCCTGGATCCATTCTGCTGGGCTATTTCCTCTCTTTAAACGAACATAATCATAAATTTACGAGCATAAGCTGATTGTGTTTTCCGAAGACGACCACGCCATGATGGTCAAGGAAGAAGTTGGAGAAAGCAGCAACACTCCGGTGCCTTTCCTAGCTTATGATGTGGTCTCTGTCAGCCGAGGGCCTGGAGAGCAGTCATGAATGAAAGTTGTCTGGGATAAGGCGAGTGTAATGATTTATACACATCTGCTGTGTATAAGAGATCATCGCCTGGCCTTAGGCAGCATCTCAGAAATTGCAAGGCATAACACACCCTATTGATCTACCAACACATATGAATACATTTGGGCTCGATTTTTGCCCGAATGCCAGGCAGTTGAGGGAGATTAAGGAGCTGAAGAGAGCTGAACAGGAAGGTCGACCATTGCCTATTGCCATTCTGCCTCTTAAGATTACTTTTTCACGTTCTGCCGCCATTATGGCTCCTGATGCAGATGAGGCCGAAAAGGAGGACCTTATCCAAGGGATAGCCGAATTATTTATGTGGGAGTAATTATTCAAGAGCAGGCGGAGGAGGATGACACTGAGCTACCATTTGCTGAGATCGACCAACTGCACAATTGGACATCTGATGATCAGGTGTTGAGAGAACGACATCAACAAAAGTTGAAAGGATATTATTTTTAGTTTTGCTCCTTTTAATTTCATCTTTGTATGTATATTTCGTATTTTTACTCATAGTTTTGTTTATGCCATCTAGTCAAGGAATAGGTGCATGCACAGCATTGTATTCATGATTCATTTCGTTTATTTGTTTTGGAGATGAATCTTGAAAACAATTCAATTAGTAAGGCAAGTACAATCATGATATTGCCTTCATGATTCATCTTATTCATCTTTTTGGAGATGAATTCTGAAGACTATTGATTTTTATAGGATGGCCAATGAATGTCAAGTTTATGTTCTCTAGGATCACTTGTACAAATCTTCGATTAAAGAGAACTTTTTTCTTTAAGATGTTTTAGCTCATTTTGTTTTCTTTCATTTCATGCAACTTTTATTTTCTCCCAGATGGCCCAAAATCAATGCTTTTGATCCTTTGGATACTACCGTTTATGAGGCCGATGAGTGTAATTTTGATATCACACCCGACCCTGATTCTACACAGTCTGAGCGTGATGAGGACGAGTGTGATATTGAAAATGAATTCAGGCGACACGAGGAAAAAACCAAAGCCTAACTTGGAAGAAATGGAAACGGTAAACATTGGGACAGACACGGACGTAAGATAGGTTAAAATCAGCATACACTTGACTAGAGGGCAGAAGAAAGAGAGGATAGAATTTTTGATTTTGTTCCATGACGTCTTTGCCTGGTCTTATGATGGTATGCCTGGTATTTCAACAGATGTCGTGGTTCACAAACTTCCCACCGATCCTAAATGTCTGCCTGTAAATCAATGCCAAGTTCCTGTCTCTTATACACATCTAGATGTGTATAAGTGACAGATTTATTGGGGATGAAAATCAAGATGAAAGCATCGAAATTCCACCATCTACAGGCTAAAAATGAATGGGGCAGTATACACATCTAGATGTGTATAAGAAAGATGGTTGACAGTCAGCGTGATTGGCATGAAAAGCTGCCATATGCACTGTTGGGTTATCGGACTTCCATCAGGACATCTACTGGGGCAACGCCTTACTCCCTCATGTACGGAATGGAAGTTGTTTTGCCAGCGGAAGTAGAGATCCCTTCTCTACGCATTCTTATGGAGGCTGAGTTAGAGGATGCATGTCCCCTTTCTTTGTTCTCAATATCCTACGAGTACAACTCCTTCCACTGTGATTAAGCAAAAAAAAAGTTTGAGAGGTCGACCAAAACAAATGCCCAACAAAACTCGCTTTGTTATAATTGGGGAAATTTTTTGCAAATCTATTTCCCCAATTAGATCAGTTGCCTTCAAGTAAGACTCTGGCCCAAAACTGAGGTAATTCTTTTAGATAAGGGACATAACCAATTTTTCTCATATCACAAACCCGCTCTTCCATCCCTTGTAGCTATATTCTTTCCAACCAATGTTAAGAGACAGCTTGGGCAATCAGGATGTTAAGATAATCAACTGAATCTTATACACATCTAGATGTGTATACTTAACCCATTTTGACCCTAACTATCCTAAGTTCTGCATAGGCTTCTCGGAGCGAGTTTCTACGGTCTTAGCGGTCAAAATCTGGTTGATGACTTTAGCAGTCCACGTCTGGGAAAGTACTTGACATAAATGCAAGCGACTATCACCTGTCGTCTTATTGTTTGCCTCTATGTCGTTCTCTCAACACAGTCATTGGCCTTTAAGAGGCACATGCAATGATGGATCCAAAGATATTGCCTGATCGGGTCCAAATAACTGTGAATGAAAGGCAAAGCTGTGTTAATACGGTACACATCTACGATTTTTATAAAGATTGCTCCCATGTGCATGTATTATTTATTCATGTACTTATATCTAACTCACACATTGCCATTTTGTTTGTCTGTAGGCTTTTTGTTGTTGATATGTGAAAATCATTCGTTGAATCGAACTACGTTCGACTCGATTCCCCCGGTGGGATACGTAGGCGCTCTGTACCGAGTGTCGAAGTATTTGTATCCAAGTAATGTTCACTAAGATTGACATCTTGTATGTTATGAATCGTGCCAATTCGAGTTTTCTTTGCTCAATCTTGCATACACTAGTTTTGAGTACTTGTAGGTACACGAAATAAAGTGGATCAATCGGCCTTCGTTCACGAGTAAAAATGCAAACCTGAAATTCGTTTATCAGGTTAAATAAGGGACGCACTAATCCCGAGAACTGCTTGATACCCAGCGTCTTTGTTTCCACATTTTAAAAAGAGTGATTCACGCCAACCCCTAATGAAGCAATCAACCTCACAGGTGATCGCCACTTGGAAAAGGGTGCACTGAATTTTCAGTCAAACCTCTCAGTTTAAATGATACTGTCATTTACCGTTTAGGGTTTCGTGTTCTAGTTTACAATCCAGTCATGAACTGTCTCTTATAGTTGCCTTTTACACTTTATTTCATGGGTAAGCCCAATGGCATGGCTCCGTGTGCGTGTCATTCTTATTGCATTTTCACCCGATAAATGAATTTCGGGTTCTCATTTCCATTTTTTATCAACCTGATAAACAAATTTCAGGTTTGCATTTTCCTCCTGATAAACGAATTTTGGGTTCTCATTTTCATTTTCATCAACCAGTTAAACGAATTTCAGGTTTGCATTTTCATCCCCGATAAACGAATTTCGGGTTCTCATTTTCATTTTTCCCCCGATAAACGAATTTCGGGTTCTCATTTTCATTTCATCAACCTGATAAATGAATTTCAGGTTTGTCTTTTCATCCCCAATAAATAAATTTCGGGTTCTCATTTTCATTTTCATCAATCTGATAAACGAATTTCAGGTTGGCATTTTTCTCCCGATAAACGAATTTCGGGTTCTCATTTTCATTTTCATCACCTGATAAACGAATAATTTCAGGTTTACATTTTCATCCCCGATAAACAAATTTCAGGTTCTCATTTTTCATTTTCATCAACCTGATAAACGAATTTCAGGTTTGCATTTTCCTCCCGATAAACGAATTTCGGGATTTTTAAATTCATCAACCTGATATGAACGAATTTCAGGTTTGCATTTTCTCCCGATAAACGAATTTCGCAGGTCTCATTTTCATTTCATCTAGATGTGGATAAACGAGACAGGTTTGCATTTTCATCCCGATAAACGAATTTCGGGTTCTCATTTTCATTTTCATCACCCTGATAAAGGGGCAAAATAGTCATTTATCATGCATGCCGGAGTTTATTTCTAGCACAATTTTATATTATGATACAATTATTAAGTCCTGGGCTAAATTGAATTTGATTCTGAAATATTTAACTTCTAGTTGTTCGGGAACCTGATAAACGAATTTCAGGTTTGCATTTTACCCGATAAACAAATTTCGCTTTCATTGTAAACTGGGACATTAAGCCGTAAACGGTAAATGACAACAATGACTTTAAGGTTTACAGTCCTCCACCTCAGATGACACAAAAGATGGTTTTCATTTTAATTTATATGTCTTTACCCCGATGACATAAAGTCGGGTTTTCATTCGTATTTACATACTCTTGCCTTGATGATCTAGATGTCGAGCTTTTACATTCATATTGTTTGTTGAGTTTCATTACCAGTGGCGTTTGCATGTTATGTCAGAGTTAGTTTAGTTTTTCATTCACAACATGATTTTCATTATCAACTACAAAAAGAACAACTACAGCCAAACAAAATGGCAATGTGTGAGTTAGATAGAAGTACATGAATTCATTTCACTGAGTCTTTTTATTCATTTCTATTTGACAACTAAGACATCAACAACAAGAAGAACAACTATAAACAAACAAAATCCCAGTGTGTTTGTCAAGATGGTGAATTTTTCCTTCCATGACCTCATGAGCTTAAGGTTGACATGTGGCAAATTTTGTTGCACGATTGGAATCATCCAGTCACATAAATAATACATGCACATGGGAGCAATCTTAGTAAAAATCGTGCCATCACCGTATTAACACCGCTTTGCCTTTCACCTAAGTTTTTGGACCCGTAAGTTCAGGCAATGCTTTGGATCCATCGGATACTGTCTCTTATACACAAACTGAGAGGTTTGACTGGGAATTCAGTGTATATGACTCCCCACATGACAAGGAATGGTCTTTTGTCATTTTTACACTCAATCCAATTCATTAAAATCACAAGTATCGACTATCGGGACACCTTTATACCCTTAATTTTCTGCAGAGAACTTTCTGAAGCAAAAAAAAAACTCTGCCAAACAGCCAACTTTGAGCCAAAATTTCGTACGATCGGAGAGGAATTAGACTGAACTCAAAGAAGAAAAATTTTATAAAGTTCCTGGGGCTAAAACTTCTATTTGAAAATCTTAAGCAAAATCGTCCATTTAGAGGGTCAAACAACGTGGTAGAAAACGGCTGTTGGTCCAGAGGATTTTCCAGAAAAATTTCTGAGTCTGGAAAATTTTCCAGACAGCCAACTTTGAGCCAAAATTCCATACGATCAGAGAGGAATTAGACTAAAGTAAAAGAACAAAAGTTGTATAGGGTACCTGAAAATACAACTTCTCTTTTAAACCCAAAGCTTTATTCGCCCATTTAGAGGGTCAAAAACGTGGTAGAAAAAGGCTGTTGGTCCAGAGGATTTTCCAGAAACATTTCTAAGTCTGGAAAATTTTCCAGACAACCAACTTTGAGCCAAGATTTCAAGCGATGGAAGAAGAACTGGAGTAAACTCAAAGAATAAAAGTTATAGAGGGTTCCTAGAGATACAACTTTTATTTTCAAACCGGAAGCAAATTCGTTAATCTGGTGGGTCAAAAGCGTGGTGGAAAAAGGCTGGTAGCCCACGAAAATCTGCAAAAAGAAAAAAAAGGTTAGAAAATTTTATTTCCATTTTACTCAGCTCCAGATTTCAGTTTTTTGCATTTTAGCCAGAGAATATTTTCTTAAATTACATTTAGGCCCTTCTAATAGGGCCTATTTGGTGCCACGTCATCGATGACGTGGCACCTCCAGATTGCGCCACGTCATCGATGACGTGGCATTTCCAAAAAAAAAAATCCAAAATTTCAGAAAATTTTTGTTTGCGTTTTGGCCCTCCAGATTTCATACTTCTGCATTTTTAGCCCTCAAATATTTTTTTTATTTACATTTAGGCCCTTAAGGAATTTTCTTTAATATTACTGTTTTTTTTTTTTCTTCAAATTTCTTCCAAATTACATGTTTTATGTCAATAACCACCAATTTTTGCTTTGATTTCTGTTTGGCATTTTAATATGTTTTAATTATCATTGGATTGTGAAATTACTGTTTTGCCCTTATGAGTGTTTAATTGTAAATATACTTTGATCTTTGCACATTTTTTTATTAATTGATTTTGTGATGATTGGTGCTTTATTTTAATGTTTATTAGGTCTCATTATAATATTTATGCCTTATCTTATTTGTTAAATTAGGTGAATTTACTCTTTTGCCCTCAAATTTTGGATTAGTTGAACAACTAGAAGTTAAATATTTGAATCAAATTCAATTTAGCCCAGGACTTAATAATTGTATCAATAATATAAAATTGTGCTAGAAATAAACTTATATGCATGATAAATGACTATTTTGCCCCTTGGGAGTTAAAGAGCACACAAGCTCAATGTGTGCGACTTTTAATTGGACCCGGCACTAAATCTAGATGTCAATGTTAATATTTACTATTTATTTTCGTTTCCTCATTAACATGTACATATTTTATTACTTTTAAACTATCTCAAAGCACACGTATGCTACAAAGCCGGCAATAATGAATACTAAAATTGAAAAGCGAAACGCGATAAAATAACGCAACCGGTCCAACGCCGGGTAAAGTGGGTGCCGAGGGAAATTCAAATCCATCCCAAACCTTCCCATTTTACAACAGGATTCCCGAACTCATTTTCTTGAGTTACGTGGACCAGGAGTCAATCTAAACTAGGGTTTATTTTTCTTTTTAAATTTTGATGTATTTTTGTATCCCGGGCATCCAACACACCGGGTGGCGACTCCAGTCTTGCACCTGTCTCCTAGTTTACATCTAGATGTGTATAAGAGACATACCGGCATTATCGCCCCCGTTATATAATAGTAAATAGGTGATTCATTTTATTTGTAATAGTAAGTAGGTAATTTATGTTTGTAAATTGTAAGTAGGATTTTTGCATTCAATCACCTATTTCACGAGCACCACACGTTGGCGACGGTGCCGGTCCCACCGGTGGATGGGGCAAGAGTTGATAGTTCACGAATATACAAATGCTAGCTTTCAATCTAATAAGAATGATAGTAAATTGCAATATATATTTACTCTTAATGGTGGTAGAGTCAGTTAGAAGAGTTCCAAGCAAAATACTATGGTTGATTCTACAATAGAAACCGAATATATTGCTCCTTCAGAAGCAGCAAAGGAAACGGTTTGGATCAAAAAGTTTGTAGTTGAACTTGGAGTGGTTCCCTCCATTAATGATCCTATACTCTTGTATTATGATAATAATGGAGCAACTGCACAAGCAAAAGAGCCCATGTCTCTACAGTGATCCAATCATTTGTTATGGCACTATCATTTGATAGAAAAAATTGTTGATAGAATGTGGTAAAGATAGAAAAGGTCTCCATTAATAATAATATTGTTGATCCATTTTCTAAAGCCTTGTCTCAGAGGAAACATGAAAGCCATGTTAACTCATTCAGTCTTAAGCACATGAATGATTATTAGTGCAAGTATAGGAAGTCTATTAATGTATGCCTTATAAGTCAATTTATTTTAAAGACAAATTAAACTTTTATATTTATGCATATTTTGTAATATGACATTCTTTATCTAATTAAATGATAAATCCTTCGAATGAAATTGTATGAGGAAAATCATAAATGGTTATGATGATGAGATTCTCTATGTAGTTATATTTTATTCATACAAATCCCTAAATGTAGAGTTTTGTGCAGATAGATTAGTATGTAATTATATGTGGATGCTTATTAAGAATAAATTCATTGGTTTAAGTCGCTATTCCACACGGATTATTATTTAAATGTCAATCAATTAATCTTTCTGTGATAGTAGTTAATGGTTTTTGGATTTGAGGTCATGAGTTTATCTTAATTGCAAATTACTATACTTTGGATCTATTAGTTGTTGCTCATAAGGAGTCATACATACTGTAGAGATAAAGTGTAATGGAAATCATGGATTAAAAGATAAGATATGATCGATATTGGATTCACCACTCCTACATATAATAGGAGAGAATATCCTAGTATGGCCACTTGTTGAAATACGATGCAGAAATCTTTGCGCAAAGTAAAACTAGAATTGAGAGTGTCTCAAATTCTATTTCAAGCGAGTTGTAATTTGAAAAGAAATAAATTGTTAAGTTCAATAAGAGTTGGTCTTCTATTTGTACTCTTGAACTAATTGGGATATAGTGCGATAAAAGGGTAATAATTGGATGGTAACTAAATCACTGCTAGGTGAAATCAAAGCATTAGACATGTCTCAACATGTGGGTGGTTATAATGCTTTGCTAAGCCAATCTTGATTTATAAGTGTAAATTAATTAATAATAAATTAAAGTTGTTTAATTTATCTAATCCTAATTAATTTAGGATTATAATTTATACTTATTGTCAACGTGAGTGACAAACTAAAGGGTTACATACTTTAAGATGATTAATTCGGGATTAAATTAATTTATAATTAATTATAAAATTACTTCTGGATTAATTTACGAGATAAATGTGTTTTAGGGCTCAATTATAAACAACTATACATCTTAGGGACTAATATATAATACCATAAAAGTTCCTAGGGTTTTGTGCTCACACACACACATGTACATATATATATTATATAAATATATATATATATATATATATATATATATATATATGTGCTTTTCACTTGAGAAAATAAGAACAAGAAAAGAGGGGAAAAAATGTGAGAAAAGAAAAGAAAAAATAGAGGAACTAGCACTCCATGACTTAGGTGATTCAATTCTGAGAGGATCCCGGAGTAATCATCTGTGTAGATACAATTAGATGTCGGACATTTATGCAATTTATGGATCGATATCTCTTGACAAATTAGAGTTTTTACCACATTTTTTTAGGTATAATATCTCTACTCCTCTTTTACTACATATAATTTAATCAAAGTGAATCTTGAAAGGAAGTAAAAAAAATTTATTTTCTATTGTGCCTTGTATGTTTACTTTCTTACATCTTTATGGTTTTGCAGCAGAAATCTGGCCTGAGACACAGAGAGATAAAAATAAAGAATTTGTGATTATTGCTAAACAGCTATTTTTCCCTAGTTCTTGCTGCAGGCAGCTTCGGCTGTTTCTTATACAAGAGAAGAAACTTGGCAAAAACTAAAGGTATCAATGTAGGAAATAATCACGAGTATCTAGCCACTTTTGTATCCTGCAAATGTTAGACATGGAACTAAATTTTATTCTTGCTTTGTTTCAGAAAGTAAGGAAAGTATTCCAATCTCCAGAGAATGTAGTGGCTACTTGGATGATAGTGTAAGACAAACCAAAGATTTGGTTGATGTGTCCTATTTCAGTCTGAAAAGTATTCTATCTACTACAGACACTTATCAGATGCGAATAAACTTGGACAAGGGGGATTTGGCCTAGTTTACAAGGTCATTACATATCTTGCATGTTTCAGTCACCCCATTTCCACTTATTGTTGCTCCATAACTCTTAAATTTTCGATGGACAACTCCTGCAGGGAATGTTCGACCCTGGAGAAAAAGAAATTGCGGTAAAGAGGTTGTCTAGCCACTCTTCCCGAGGCATGGAGGAAATTCCAAATGAAGTTGTGTTGATAGCCAAACTTCAGCATCTCAGAATCTAGTTGACTATTGAGCTACTATGTGAAACCCAAGTTTTTTACAATAGTTATTAATCATTCTAAGGCCCAAAATAGAGTATTCGGGTTTAAAATATAATTTGTACTAAAGAAAGGATTTATTTATAATTTTAAAAAATTATTATTTGTTAAGTATCGATTAGCCTCTTTTCTAATCGAATGACCATTCTTTGGGAAATTAGGGCAGTCGAGAGAACAAGAAGATCAACAAGAGTTAGCAAACGGTAAAAAAAATTTCAATAATTTGCAATAGTTAAGAAATAATTACATTAAACCTTGTTATTAGAGTATTTAGTATGCGTTTTATGGATGAGGTTATGGAGCTAGAGTTGTATTCTCGGAACTAGAGTTTTGTTTCTTGAAATTATGTTTTGAACTTAACGTCCAAATATCGTTGGCTCGATTGTAGCTAAGAAGTTGGTGGTCTTTTGATTTTTAATGGCTGCATCGTTTGAGTTGTTGATGTTTAAAACAAAAATGGGAGGCAAGGTTGCGTGATGCAGCCTTGATTCCATGGTTGGAATTGAGATTTGCTTGCTGCCAAATGCAAATCATGTTATTGACATTAAAGAAAAAAATGTACAAAAAGTTACAAACCTAGCGAGTATGTATAAAAAAAGTTAAGAATACCCCTAAATCTAGTGTTCTTTAGTAATTTACACCCTTTATTTTAAAGGAATGTGTGTTTTATATTAAAATATATAAATAACATTGATTAGAGGTTGTATTTTAAATATCTAAATAACGTTGATTAGAGACTTTAAATGATTTAAATGTCGATAAAATTAATTTTTTCAGTCTTCTAACGGTCATTCAATGAAAAATTTAATAATTTAACTTTAACATAAATCACAAGGGAGAATTGTTGATTTGCAAACTATAAAAAAGTAATTCAAACAATAGCGAAATCACAAGAAGTTCCTTGTTAGTTTACCATTTTCTTTACAAAAGAATGGCCTCCCATTGTTTCCATTTTCTTTACAAAAAGTTTATTCATTCAAATTGTTTCCATTTTTATGTGCTTTCAAATCTAAAATTCCATTATTCATTCAAATTGAGTTTAGTGGAACAATTTGAGAAGTGCAAATATATACATGTTTGACTAATGACCTTTATTTATTAGCTCACAATAACTACTCTATTGAATTATCTACAAAATAAATCAATAGTAAATGGTAAATCATAAACATAATAAAGACCATTTTATCAAAATTTAAGCAATTTCTTATGAATAACAAGATTATAAGGCTGTCTCTGATACACATCTAGATCCATTAATATACTTGAAAAATACTAAAAGGTAATTGCAGCTTAGTAGTTCCTAGTTACTAACGAAAATACTTATGTAGATCCAATCTTACGAATGTCTGTAGAACTTGTGGTTAAACGATTAAATTTTAAAGAAATTTAGTTACATCAATTGATATCATTTATTATATATCATTTAACCACATTATTTACAAGTAGAGCTGGTCCTGGTTCCAATTCTAGAACCGGAATCAACAAACTAAACTATCTCTTAGTGATTCCTCAATTAGAACTGGAATTGTCACTAATGGTTCTCAGAACCAGAAACAAGGTTCCAATTTTGATTCTCCATTTTTTGGAACCGAACCAAAACTGACAATTCCAAAATCGAAATCGAGTTAAAAAAATGAATATATATATATATATATACCTGGTCATATGAAATTGGCATGCATCCTGACTCCTGAGACTTTTTCATGGAATTCTAACCATGTCGCTTGCTCCTCAAAAGCCCAAACACTGTTTGTTGGGAAAATGGAAATAAGCGTGTAATATATATATATACCTGGTCATATGAAATTGGCATGCATCCTGACTCCTGAGACTTTTTCATGGAATTCTAACAATGTCGCTTGCTCCTTAAAAGCGCCAAACACTGTTTGTTGGCAAAATGGAAATAAGCGGGTAAACTAAACTTTCCTAACTCATACTTAGGAAAGACATTTTTCAGGGGAGGGGAAGTGGTGTTTCCAGTGGCAGACGGGTGAGTGCCATTCGGAGGGGAACACCAAATATATATATATGCCAATGTAACTGATGCATTTAATTTTTCTTTAGATTATCTTTCAGTATGAATTATCCAAAATGTATATTTATTTTAATTTTTAATGGTTCAATACATAATTCAATAGTGTACTTTTTTATTTTCTAAAAACAAAGTCTACAATTGAAATATAAATAAAATGTAATTTTTTGTTTCTCATCTTAGTTTGTATTAATTTTTTAGTATTATCAAAGTGTATCTTTACTTTAAAAAAATTCAAAATCGGAATTAAGACTGAAACCAGACAGAACCGATGAACCGAACAGAACTAGCCCCCAAGGTTCCGATTCCAATTCCGGCTCTCTATGGAACCAGAACTGGTAGTTTCAGAACCGCGGTCATGCCTATTTACAAATAGGACCAAATACTGACTCTATCCAAATATTTCCCTACTAGTTATACATAAATTAGGATAAATTACATTTACCTTCCCTGATGTTTAGGTCAATTACCAATAGATCAAGAGATTTAGCCAAACAATAGATTTTCCTTGAAATACCCGAGCGTTTAACTAATCAGCCCATACTCTATGTCTGTTCAGTTTATGAGATGACTTAAAATTGAATAACTAATATGATGTCATCTCATATTCAACTGAATTGTAAACATGAGATTAAGTATCCCATGATTCCCATCTAACTAATGACATTATCCCAAAACTTTATGGATATTACTCATCTCATGTGAATAAGAGACATTAGAATAATCCCACCAAATTAGACTGTCTCTTATACACATCTAGATTGTATAAGAGATGTGTGATATATATATATATATATATATAATATATATATTGTAATAACTATTTTTTTTACTTGCGGAAAGCTCTCATTATAACTTCTTGTTTTGAATTTTAAGAGAAAATGCATATTTTATTGCAGACAATTGTTTTTGTTTTTATTTTTACAAAAGTACTCTACCTTACTTTTATTTTATTTATATGTTTTTTGTAATAATCACATATATTTCAAGTGTAGTACAATGCTATTAATTAAAAGGAAAAATCTAATAGTATATCATGTGATATACTTTTTTGACTCATATCTCCTGTTGTAAAACCTACCTTAAACCCCTATATGCTTTACACTAAATGATACTATTGATGGAAATCATCCAAATTAAAAGTATTTGACATACACATGCTTCGTATGCAATTATTTAGCAAAAGAACCACTTTCCCTTAAAAAAAAGCCAACTCTTTTATGGCCAAAATGCCACAAAGAAACAAAAATTCTTTTTTTTTTCTTCTTTTTTGAGTTTATATGTCAAATTCAATATTATTGAAAAGAATAGGGGTCAAACTGAAATTTTTTTTCCTTTTCTGTTAACTAGTGATAGACAAAGATGGTGATTGTGGCTAATACCTATGGTAGTGCCACCATGCTCCACCACCTAAAATTTTCTTAGTCACCAAATTTGCACCAAAATTATACCTACAAACTTGAAATTACATGTAGGTCAAGAATTCCAAGTTCGATTTTGTCAAAAATATTAAAGAACCACCACATAAGTTAGAGTAATTGGCGGATCTCTTTTTTTTTTTTTTGCTCAAATCATCATATAAGCCACAAATGTTTACACAAAAAATAATCCAACGAGACATAGATCATCAGTAGATAATGGGATTCGAGAAGGAGAGCCCGATTTCGCATAAACAAATTGGACCATGATGTAAAAAAAAAAAGGAAATTGACTTTTCTACTGTTAATAGTAAAATTAGAGGTGGCATCTCCAAATTTCACCTAGTTTTTTTTCCCTATTTGCTTTTTTTAGAACTAAATAACAAAATGTCAAAGCTCTCTAAGTGAAAGGACTATACTGTAACTTAAAAGAGCCTGCAACTTATTGACCCTCCTTCCATTCATGGAAGCCATGCCCCTTCCCCTTCCCTAACACCAACAACCGCTCAAACCAAAATGGTAAACCACTTCAATCTACGAATCTACCAAATTTTCCAATCATCATTTGGCTCTTGTGGTCCAAGAACATCACCGATACAATCCTGTCTCCATTTTTACACTCGAGAATGTATAAGAACCAACACCACCATTATCAGTTGATTGAGCTTTTATCTCCAAAGCACCAAAAAAATCTGTTAGTTAATCCACTTTTGTGGGTGATTTTTGGCCTTCTTGGGGCATAGATGAATGGAGGATGTGATTGAGAGGGAGAGCTGCTGGTGTTGACTATTGGTGGTGAATGATGGAGTGGGAAAAGGAGCTTAGTTAATCCACTTCTGGCTTGCAGAGAAGTTAATCCATTTTTGTGGCGATTTTTAGCCTTTTTTGTGGGTATTTTTGGCCTTTTTGGGCATAGATGGATAGAGGATGTGATTGACTGGAGGCTGCTGGTGGTGACTGTTGGTGGTGAATATATTGCTGGAGTAGGAAGGGGAACTGCCTGATTGTTGTTAGTGGTAGTGGGTCAACGAATCAAGAGACCCGTCTAGATAACATGGGTCGAGGATACCGAAGTAATTTTATTAAAATTTATTAGTTTGGATGGTTTTTAGCCATATAATTTTCAATCTAAAACAAGTCGTGCTTTAAGGTTTTTTTCAAAACATATAGGAATTATGAGTTAGAAAGCTATATCATCACTTGGATTTGTGGTAATTCCTTTTATTTTTTTTCGTCCATGACATTATATGATTTAAAAATTATTTTTTGAGCAAAAATTTTAAATTAAGAGTAAGCGGGTAACTATGATAGGGTATTTTAATAATTGTAATTATCCTTTGTCTACCATTTTTAATAAAAATTTAAGATAACTGTTATTCATGATATTATTTAGAATAATATTAGATATAATGATAATAGTAACTTTCTTAATATGATGTATGCAAGGTAGAAAAATAGTTGAAAAGTATAGTAAAGAATATATTATAAAATATTATTATGGACAAAAAAATGAATAATGCTCTTGTCCAACAGAGTCATTTTTTTTTTTTGGTAATAACGGAGTCATTGATGTCAAAAATTTCAATTATCTTATATATAGAGGGAGAGCCAACTTGGTATGGTGGTCTCTCATTTTGGATTCATTTCTAATTTTTAAGGAGATCAAAATTTATTTAAAAAAAAATATACCTATCATTAAACCACTAAACCACTGTCCTATTAATTTTTCAAATTAATTTTCTACTTCTTTAACTTTCACATTTTTTATGATACACTTTTTCTTTTATTTTATATACATTTAAATGTGCCTTTCTCACTAGTTCTAAATAAACCAAACACTAGTATCTTATAACATGGGTAATATACTAAGGATTAATCTTTCATATATCGACTGTAGCATGTATGTGGTATACATCTACAAACGATAGGGTAAAAATTTTCTACACTGATTATGTATAAAAGAATTACCCATATTTCAAAAAAAAAAAAGAAAGAAAAAAGAATTACCCATATCCAAGGATAGTAATATAAGACAGAAAGGTTTTCATTTCTGATGTGGAAGAAGTAGGGTCTTGTCACTTAAAAGATTTATTAGTAGAAATATTTGTTAGATCACATATATCTTACACAAGCTAAAAGTAATAAAAAAAGGTGGGCAACGAGGAATATGTGGGCAAGTACAATGGAATAAATAACTAATAAAATACATAGGTTAAATATAGTAAGCCCTATTCAACTTTATCCTAAAAGTTGCCCATATATTCCCTTAAATTTTTTTTATTTTTTATAGCATGTATAAACTCTATTTAATAATTTTGGACAAAATACCCTTACTATCTCAATTATTATTTTTTCTTTGTTCCAAATATATTTTACATTTAATATTTTCTCATTCTTCGTTTTCATTTTATTTTTTTACTCTCCATTTTACATGCTACTAGTTACATTCTCCCATTTGATATTATTACTTTCATACTTAGATTTTTTTTTTTTTTTTAAAAATTGCTCTTTTAACTAAGTCTTATATTATTATTTTAGTTTTTATATTTGTTTGATTTGACTATTAAAATTTCATTACATATTCAATGTTTTGGCAAAATACAATTAATATCTACATTTTAAATCACATGTTCCTGCCTAGTAAAAGCAGAACTCAAACTTTGGTGCAAAAATAACATAAATTGGATTTTTTTTGGGCACCCAATAAATCCAATTTGAATGCTTTTTTGTATTTATTTCTTTAAATACATGGGTATTTGAATATTAAATGATTGTGAAATCAATTAGGACATTTCAAATGTAACATTTTTTTTATTGTTAGGTTTTTCTTCAATACATGGACATTAGAACATGAAATGTATCAATTAAGACATCTAAAACAAATTAATTTTCATATTATATTTTATTCTAAAGGCATGGGTATTAATGTTTGATTGAACTTGTTGACAACATTTATAAAGAAAATTAAAGATTTTATTAATCAACCTGGACTAATTAAAGGTTTATTAGTCAAGGTTGATGGCATATCTAATATTCATTTACTTATTTGGTGACTAATTAAATAATTCACTGGTAAATGAGACTAATTAAGATTTTACTAATTAATTGAGGATATATATAATGTTCAAATTATTCAATCGAGGATTAATTAAACGTTTTACTAGTCAATCGATAAAGATATTAACCTTGAGATAGAATAGTTAACAATATACACACACATATATATATATATAGAAAACTTTGACTAAATTATGTTACAAAACAAAAATAACCTTAGAGATGAGAAAAAATATTCTTATTTTGATGAGTTTTCATTTACAAAATATACAATAGAATAACACTTGTAACTAAGACTTAGAAAAAAAGGTAAAAAATAAATAAAGGACAAAATGAAGTAAGAAATATTTTTTTTTTCGAAAATGTTAAAAATAGCAATAAAAGGTACATTATCCTTTCAAAATTTAATCTATGGATATTATTGTTAAGTAAGATAAAACATATTAAATGTCGAGTGCCTAAGCAAAAAGTCTAAGTGGATTGTCAAAATTATTGGCCTTAGTTGAATTATAAAATATTTAAATAGGCCTGTCAATTTGTAGGGTCTAAACTTGGATCCGACCCGACTTGAACCCGTTTATTTGGGTTGGACCCATAAGAAATTTCAATTATTTGAATCTGATCTGGATCCATTTAACAATTATAATAAACGGATCAGATATAGATCTTGTTGTTCTGACCCAATTAGAATCTAGATATGATTAAACTATTTAATATATAATAAATTTATATATAATTAGTGTTATCCCATATGACATATACATATATATTGTATAAATTGTTAATGTAAATTATATTCTATTGTAGAACCAATGCATATGTACTAATTTTGAAATAAATATTTTTTTATAATTACACAAAAAAGTTTCCATAAATTATAAAATTTATATATAAAAATTTTAAAAAGTTAAAAATATATTTATAAGACTCAGATCCAGATTTAGATCCGACAAGATCCAATGGATTACAAACTTTGGTGTAGACCCAATAAAGATTCAAATATGGATCTGAATCTATTTATACAAATTGGATTTTTGACCCATTTACAAGCCTATAATAAAGTTACTTAATACATTTTTTTTTCTTTTTTTAAGAGAATCTACAGTAGATCTCTACGAATTCCTTTTATGACACGAACTCATGACTTAAGTCATAAAGGAAGCATAGTCTGACTATTTGGGCGACACTTTGTTGTCTAAAGTTACTTAATATGTAAAGGTACATATACATTTATTTATATTTCGTTATACTTATAATAACAATAATGTATAAATTAACACAATAATATATGTAATTGACGTATTTATTTTTACATAAATTCCAAAATGAATGACTATTTTTATTATTAAATTTGGCAAATTAGCTAATTGAATTTAGAAGTCTATACCAATAATCATTGAACTATTTGCTTGTTGTAAATAAGATCACTCAATTATTTATTTTATAGAAGTGATCACTAAATTATGAAAATAGTATATGATTTAGGATATTCCGTCTATGTTAGCCTTTACGTGAAGGTAGAAGCTACTTTTTTTTATGGGTAAAATTGTAATAGCATTGAAAAAAGAATAAATAAGAAGTAAACACAAAATATATATTAAAAAAACTAGGGGCTAAATTGTAATATAGAAAACTAAGTCTTCGTCTTGATTTTGAACAGCAACAAGAAGCAGCCGACTTACCACTAGAATTGTTTTCGGTTGTTCATTTTCAGTCTAAGCAATCTGTGGTGCAAGGGACAGATCTAGTGGTATGCTGAATAAATTGAGTATAAGAGCATTGTAAGTGGGATGAGGCTGCTGGTGGTGGTTGAAGGCTGAGGTGGTTGTAAGGGTTAATAACACTTTACTCTTGAATAAGGTATGTAGTAACACTTTACTCCCTAAACTAAAAAAATTACACTTAACTCCAATCACATGATTCATTTTTTAAAAATTTTTTAATATCATGTTAAATGACTTAAATATCCTTAGCACTATGCCAAATTTTGATTTTTGTATTTAAATTTTGATATTAATGTGATAATTATTTGAAATTAATAAAAAATAAATTATATAATATTTTAATATATTCCATAGCAATATATATCTTGGTCAAACTTTTAAATTTTGTTTATTCATTTTACATTATTTATATTGGAATGTTTAATTATAATGGTAGAATAATTCTTAAATGGGCTAATTTTCTATTGAAAATTCTTTTTTAATTATATCGTGTGATAATATTTTTTTTTCATATAAAATTTGTGATTTTTTTGATTTCTCTTAGCATTTTATAATTTTAATATTTGAATGAATCTATACAAATTGTAATGTCAAATATAATGTAATTTGACATTTTATCAGATGTTTAATAGACAATTATTATATTATTATAATAATAATTTTTATTATAATATTAGTTGACTATTATATTTTAATTCTTTCCTAATTCACATATTATTTTATATCAAAATATAATAACAAAAGTTAAAACAATAATTTTAACTTGATATTATAAAATTTTAAAAAGATGAATCATATGATTGGAGGATAAAGTATAATTTTTTTAGTTCAAAGGGACAAACTATAATTACCTACCTAGTTGACAAAGTGTTATTAACCCTTTTTTCCCATTCTTTTGACCTACCACAATGAATTTTTTAAAAATAATGCGGATTCAATAATATATATTATATATATATATATATATATAATTAAAAAATAGGGTTAAAAGCAAAATGCCCCCTCCAACTATTACCTTAGTTGCAAAATACCCCCAAAACAATTTTAATATGTCAATGTGCACCATTGACATGTGGTCAATCTATTTAAAATATCATTTTTTCTGAAAATTGAAAATTAGGGGAAATACATGGGGTAGTTAATGACAGTCAATATTTCAATTGTAGAAAATTTATAATCTCTCTAAGATTTTTCATTTTATGTTTTCTAACCTTTTTTCTCATTGTTAAAAAATTATATTACTTCTAATATTTTATTAATTATAACATCTAATTTGTTTTACATGCATCTTATGATTTAATTTTTAAATTAAAATATATTATAATGAAATAAAGTATATTTTATTATAATACATAGTTTGCAATGAATTATTAATACTAAAATTAACGAATAAAAATGTACAAAAAAAGATAGCCTAAAAAATTTAAAGAATTTATTCTAAGAATACAAATAAAAATTGTGCATGTAGAGTCATTCGGCATATTTTGGCTAAATTTATTTTACTTTATATTAACAAGTTATAATATTTTATTATGCTTTATTATTGTTATGCCAAAAGTAAAAATTTTTACATGAATTCTCATTCTATAATTTATGTTTACGTTAAGAGTAATTTTTTTACAAAGTTTATTTTCTCGATACTTTATTTTTTTGTAGTTGGTTTGTTTGTAATAGTATATCACTAATAAATACACTTTATACATTGAAATAAAAAAATATTGCTTGTAATATAATCTTATATTTATCTTATTGTGTATAAGAGACTAGACACATAAAAATTATCATATTAGAACTCATGCATGACCAAAATTAAATAAGTAAAGTTATTTAGTAGTATGGAGATTGTATAGAACCTTCTTAGTCATTTAGTAGTAAAATTATTTTGTAGTTGGTTTATTATAATATATTTCAATTTAAAAATTAAATAAGAAAATGCATGTAAAATTAGAAATGTTATATTAATAAATATGTAGAAGTAATATTATACACATTAATGTGTATAAAAATGATTAGAAAAAATAAAATGAAAAATAAGATAGAGAAAATAAATAAAGGAAAAAAGAAAATGACATTTCACTTAAATAATGTATTGGGGGTACAATGGTCAATCTCTAGCAAAAATAATATTTTAGATAATTGACCACATATCAAGGGTACAAAATATCTATTAAAATTATTTAGGAGATATTTTACAACTAAAGTAATAGTTGCTGGGGACCTTTTACTTTTAACCTAAAAAATAATAAGATTTAACTACTTTTTAATTATTTCTTTCATTATAATATCAAGTATCTGCATACGTGTCAGCATCTTATTCAAATGGAACGCATCTCCCATTGACAGTTTGACATCATCCGACAAAACTATGAGATGACATGTTTGCCTTTACTTTCTCATTTCTTTTCAGTCTCCAATTTTCGTGAGGAACAAGACTTCGAGCTCAAAAAATGCCCAAAAACCTAACGAAAATTTTGATTTTATAGAAGAAAAGAAACAGGAGGAGTTGTGGCTACAGATTATTTCTGATCATATACACATGATCTCCAAATCAAATCAAGGTATATAACCTCTTTGGCCCTGACCCCTTTGCTTTTCTCAAGGTATATAACAAATTTAAGCTTTATTTAGATTGATTGAATTTGTGAATTCGATTTTTTTCTTTTTCTTTTTCTTTCTTTCTTTCTTGTTTGATAGAGTTACTTTTGAACTTATTATGCATTATTGATATGATATATTGCAGTCTTTCTATCTTTATTGCATCAATGATCAATGTGGATTAAGAAAAGTAGGAAAAAACAACATATCAGTAAAAGACTTCGACTGAGAAGACTTCATCAGTTTTTATGGAGTAGTCTAGAATTTTCTTTCTTTCTTTCTTTCTTTTAATAATTTTATGGAGTGTTGAGAGGTCGCAAAATATTAAAAAGTTTTAAGTGCAATAAGAAAGATAAAAATCTACATCTCTATCAAGTAGCAACAATACATATCAAAAGCTTAATTGTTTCAAAAAGTTAACTGAATCAGGAAACCTTTTTTCATTAGATACCACATGCCTTAATGATTTGGGGCCATAAAATTTTACGAGATTGAATGGTAGACAAAAATTCAGCTGTCGACACTAATAGTTTTGTATTTTTCAAGGCAGTTAACAAATTTACCACATTTTAACCACCATGATTTAGGTATTCAAAACAAACTCTCATGCATCTTGATTAATTGTTTGTACACGTCAGTCAATGTACAAGAATTTGTTCCCAGTATGCACTTGTATTTTTTAAAATGTGCATAATTTGTTCAGAATGGATAATATATGCAAGAAGCTTATGGTATATACTTACCATAAATTGCTTGGCCCCTGTGAAACTGTGGTCCATAACAAATGCTGCCAAATGCATATATCAACATCATCCCAAATTTTCTACAATTGAGAATATTGGCTGTCATCTAGTCACCCCATGTTCTTCCCCTTTTTTTCCACATATAACTATATATATAGGAGAATTTTATAAACATGAATGGACAGTACTAAAATTGGAAAATATAACTGGCATTAATTCTACATAACACATAATCAGTAAATGGTTAATTTTTTAGAGTAGATTACTCTACTACCAGGTACTAGGCGGGGAAAATCAGCTATCAATAATACTCAAATTAACATAAAAGACATTTAACTTTTTGAGCATTTATTAAATGATATTAGTACTCAACTAACTCATTGCCTAACATAGTCCAAAATGTACTACTCCAATTGACTTACTACTCTAGTTGACCATGGTTCTTCTTCAGATAAATAATTCCTCTATTCAGATAGATCAGAATAACAATTTGGTAGAATTCCAATTTTTCATCATTTTTTTACTTGTAAATTAACCACATGCAAGCTGCAACTATCTCTTTGTTTTTCTGTGTTCTGGTGGCATTATTCTGGTGTAACTTCCAATCATGTGTAGCAAGGGACACGATCACTATTAACAGTTCATTGCCAGATAATGGCACGACTCAAATTTCTGCTGGTAAAATATTTGAATTGGGATATTTCTATCCGAATGATAACATAAATGGTGCTGTCTCTTATGTATCTAATTTGTATAAGAGAATCATGAGACCAAGAACAGTTGTATGGGTTGCCAATAGAAATGCACCACTATTGAATCAATCTGGCTTCTTTGTCATTGATGAAGATGGAAACGTGAAGTTGTTGGATGAACATGGAGATTCACACTTCCATACTAATCTTGTAAGTTCCAATTTGGTTTACAGGACCCTGAAGCTACTGGATTCGGGGAATTTGGCTTTGATTGATGGTCAATCAGGAAAGTATTTATATCTGGCAAAGCTTTGCAGAACCAACAGATACTTTTCTTCCAGGTATGAAGATGGATGAAAAACTGAACTTGAGTTCCTGGAAGGATTCTGACGATCCGGCAAACGGAGAGTATACATTTCATCAAGATCAAGACAATGGTGTGCATAAGATAATGAAAGGATCAGTTCAGTACTGGAGAAGTGATCAATCAGGTTCTAGTGAACTTCCCCTTTCTGTGGCTGCCATGTTATCAAATTATGGTAGTAAATTAAATCCGTCTGCCTATAATGCAAGTGGAAGGTTGTTGATGAATTCCTCTGGAGAAATACAATTTTATAGCTTGGAACAGGATGGATGGTCATTGATATGGTCAGAGCCCAGTGATGTATGCAGTGTTTTTAACCCTTGTGGTAATTTTGGTTTCTGTAATATAAGAAATGGGTATTTGAACTGTCAATGTCTGCAAGGATTTGAGCAGGTTTCTCCTGAAACTTATAGTACTGGGTGTCGTAGGATGTTGGAAATATTATGCAGCTCCAAGCCAGACACATTCTTGTTTTTGATGTCCATGGAAGTTGTAAAACCGGAAATCGTATCTGCAGGTGCTGACAAGGATGATACGTGCAGAAAAGAGTGCCTCAGGAATTGCAAATGCCAGGCATACTACTATTCTGCTGGTAATAAGGGGCGAAGTGGAACTAACAATGCTGGAAGCATTGCTTAATTTGGACTTCTATGATTACTAATTTACGGGACTATAAAGGTAAAATACAGACAATCTTAATCTCTCCATTCGTGTAGCTGGTTCTTCTACAGGTAACCTTTTTCCTTTTAAAGAAGAATTTGCAATATTTCAATTAAATAACGACTATTTTTCATCTTCTTTTGTTATTCACTCGGAAATAAGAGAAGGTAATTTACTTTGCTGATTCAAAATCAGATTAGAGAATAGAATTATCGTGTTGATACCATTACTTTTTACTAATAACATTCACAAAGTGTGTTTCAGGTGCTGACTTAATTGCATGGTTCTGCAAATATTATCATGTTTCATTTCACATTAAAAAAGGGTCTACTTCCATCTGCAATTCTGATGGTAATGTTTTCTTGTATTTCTAGTTTTACAGTTGTTTGCACTTTTGCAGCAACTGTGAATAATTCAAACCAGCCAGAAGCGCCAATCTTACAATCAATTGCATACATCGATGAATCGTGAAACTGTGATTATTGTTACCACAGTGATTGCCGTAGTTTTGCTTGCTGGCAGCTTCAGCAGTTTCTTTTTCACAAGAAGGATCTTGGCAAAAAGAAAAGGTATCAATTCAGCAAATGACCATTGTGTAGACAACCATTTTTTTTCTCTGCTTCAAACTTTGTCTAAGGTAGATATGGATCCAAATTGTACTGTTGCCTCCTTTCAGAAAGTAAGGAAATCATTCTAGGTAATGCAACCCCTTACTTGGAAGATAGTGAAAGACAAGCCGAGGACTTGGTTAATGAAGATGATAAAATTGTTGATGTCCCCTATTTCAAGTCTGGAAAGCATATTAGCTGCAACAGACAACTTCTCAGATGCTAATAAGCTTGGACACGGGGGATTTGGTCCTGTTTACAAGGTTAGTTCTTAGTATACATCTTGCATGTCTTAGTCACTCTAGTTTGCGATTCAGAGACACTTTAGTTTCCATGTACAACCCTTGCAGGCAATGTTCCCTGGAGAAAAAGAACTTGAAGTAAAAAGGTTGTCAAGTCACTCAGGACAAGGCATGGTGGAATTTCGAAATGAAGTTGTGTTGATTGCCAAACTTCAACACCGGAACCTTGTTAGACTCCTAGGCTACTGCATCAAGGGATCTGAAAGAATTCTTCTTTATGAGTACATGCCAAATAAAAGCTTAGATACTTTTATTTTTGGTTAGTCCACGAAGCTTCTCTCTATTTTTGATTTAGTTTATTTCAAGGAAATTGTGAAAACCCCTTTAATTTCAAGTCCTGCACATTATACTTCTTCTATATTATCCAATAAATTGTTTGCCAATCAAAACTTTGAAAAGATCAAGAACGCCACATACTATTGGATTGGAACATGAGATACGACATCATTTTGGGAATTGCTCGGGGACTTCTTTATCTTCACCATGATTCACGGTTAAGGATAATCCACAGAGACTTGAAAACAAGCAACATCCTCTTAGATAAAGAGATGAACCCCAAGATATCAGATTTTGGCTTGGCAAGAGTAGTTGAAGGCAAAGAAACAAAAGCAAACACAATGAAAGTTGTTGGAACATAGTAAGTACATTATTTTCTAGCTGTCTAATTTCATGGCACAACTTTATCAAAAATAAAAAACTGTTAATTACATGTTTATTGCTATTCTCATCATTGTTTGTGATGCAGTGGATATATGTCTCCTGAATATGCAATAGAAGGATTGTTCTCAATAAAGTCAGATGTATTTAGCTTTGGGGTAATTATACTTGAGATTATCAGTGGTAAGAGAACCACTGGATTTTACCACTCTGAAGAAGCCTTGAGCCTATCTTAGGTTATGTGAGTGCCTAAACTTCAACATGAGGATTAATCTTATATACACTCTTAGTACTAATTTTTTTGCCAAACAACAACTAGGATTATATATCAATATAAAGCTACTATTTGTTTTTTTACATGCTTTGTACGTATCTGATAATGTAAAACTATTTTTAGGCTTGGAGATTGTGGCAGGAAAGGAATGCAATGGAATTAGTTGACAAGAAACTATTGGAATCATGCAATGGAGCAGAAGTTATGAAGTGCATAAACATTGGTCTCTTGTGTGTACAAGAAGATCCTAGCGATCGTCCAGCCATGCCTAATGTTGTTATTATGCTTAGTAGCGCAACCACAACTCTTCCAAGCCCTAATCAACCAGCTTATGTAGCAAGAAGACGCATTTCTGGTACATCTTCTTTGTCTAGTAAAGCAGAAACAAGTTCCATGAACAGGATGACTATCTCTGTAGAAGAAGGCCGATGATCGAAGGCATTAGTTGTATTTTACAGCATTGTTCAGTATGAAATTCCAGGATTATTTTTCCATCCACTGTCAATGCACCAATTCTGTCATGGACAAAGGCATTCCATTCCATTGCTAATTTTGTACTCTGATGTTGTAATTGGGATCCTGATATTAGCAACTGCCAAAGGGATGCTGAGTTCTAATGATGTCTATGTCTAGTAAAAAGGGAAGGAAGACTATGTCATCATGATTGATGTATGATAATGTTGCTATGAGGAAAGGTAGCAGTACATGAAAAGTGCGCAATAAAATTGCTTGGGAAAACATTGACATTTCTGTTCTCATTTTGCAACCGGACATCTAACTGGATTGGTAATAAGATGATGCTCTTCGTCTGTTTTCTTTGGTTTTTGATAGGGGATCAGCTATATGCCATCTTAAATTTCAGAGATTAATTTGGGTTAGAATTGAATGCATTTTACTTATTTTGAGTCTAAAAGCAAGGTAAATGGTGATCGTATTCTCTTGCATTTTACAAATAATGTTTAAAAATTAGATATTTATGGATTATATATTTTGTTTATAAATGAATTGTGAATGATTTATATTTAATTTCTTTCTATACGGGCATACTAAGTAGTCTACATTGTGTAGTATGATGCTGGTGGAATGATTCTTGATGATTGTTTAAAGGGATGCAATTAATAATATGAGTGAGAATTAAGTATTGTCCAGAACTTAGTGTTATTCGAACTAAGGATATGTTTTTACGAGTCACCTCTAAAATCTCACATGATAAGTGCAATCTATTTTTAAGATTAATTTTTTATAATTGGATGATGAAATGTTTACTCAATTTATGATCACGTGTATGGCTATTTAATTTTACTGCTTGTATTGTATTTTTTAGTAGATACCTAAAGATTATTTGGCAATGAAAATATATATGTTACAACATGCTCAATTCGATAGGAGAATAGAAAGGTTACTTAGTTTCACTGAGCATCACAATTAGCCAATATAATATTTACATTGTTAAAAGGAGTATTTGATTGAATGTTTAGAAACTGGGAACTGAAGCAAGGAAAGTGTTGGTGTTTTTTTATATGGACTGTTGTATTGTTTCAGAAAATTATATTTACTTTAACTAATATGGGAGCACGTCTTTGTACGTTTAGAGATACTAATTATTTAATTTTTAGTACTATGAATTAAAAGTAAACTATGTTTGGAGATACTAACTGTTTGATTTTTTAAGTCACTTAATTTTCTGTTTATATAATTTCTATTTCAACGTTTAACTAATCCAAAGTATTTTTTGTAATTTGTATGAGTTTAGAAAAATACTTATTCATAGGTAATTTTTATACATTTTCTTTAGATATACTTTGTTAGAAATATAAGAGATTTATTTAATTTAATAGTTTAAGCAATTTCATAAAAGTTAAATAATTGTATCTTGTGAATAACATATTTACCTTGTAATTTTTAAAATAGAAGTCCATTTTCTCGATTGAGAATTATTGAACCATTCTACAATGGCTTATTGGGGTATTCTATTTAACTTTAAAAATAGGAAAATTTAAAGTATTATCAAATTGAAGTATAGTGTATGATATGAAATATATTAAAGTTTATTACTATATCTATTCTGTGAATTTAGTAATCAAAGAGGGTAGTGTAGTTTTGAAAAATGTTGACAATTTATAGTATTTATTAGAATCCTTAATTCTCTTCAATTATTCAAGTTCTATCTTAACAATTTTAAATTTATCAAGTGTATAAAGATACTTGATCATTCTTGAGTCCTTATACCTCTTTTAGAACCAACTTGATGAAGGAACCATTTATGTGCAAATACTAAATAGCAATTTCTAATTTAGGAGACAAAATCTCTCTTAAATATATAGTTTACGCAACTATAACAATTATATCATGAAATAGCAAAAAAGTAAAAAAATTCTTCTACCATTTAGCAATTTACGGTATGAAATTTAGTGATTAATTCGTTAAATTAAAACTATGCATCTGTATAGTAGTAAATTAAAGAGCTGAGATATTCAATATTAAAATTGTATTTGATAGAATAAGATCCACAACATATAGTTAGCTGTAGTGGCTATCAACTTATATAGTAATAATTCAAAAGTAAAGATAAATATTCAGTTTTTAGGTTTTAATAGACAAAGTATACTTTAGTTAAAATCTAATTAATAACTGATTTGATATCCCTATTTTTTAGTATATAATTTATATGATTATTAATATTCAACATTAGATATTTACAGGTTCAAAGACAATAACAATAATTTTTTTGTAGGAGGATGATAATTATCTATTAAGAATTTTAGTTCATACTCCCATTGTCTCATTTATATTATCACACTTTCAATATTGAGAATCCTAATAAAAATATCACATTACTTAAAATGGATGATTTGCAATGTTTAAATTTCAAATTTACCCTTTGCAAGCATTCAAAATATTCTAAACTCCAATAACCAATGGGGCGAATAATCAAATCATCATCCCACTCTCTTATTTTTCTCTCTTATAACATTGTTCCTCCCAATAAAAGTTCTCATATTTCAAATAGTTATCCTTTCGTGGTATAAAATCAATTAAAATTAATAACACAATGTTTGGATGGGTAGATTTGAATTGGAGGAAGGATTTGAAATGAATGGATTTGAATTGAGTGGATTCGAAATGACATGAAACTTGGGTAAATTTCAAATTCATTCATTCAATCATTAAAATCACACTCCTACTTGTTGGTGGATTTCAAATCCACAACTAAATCAATTAACTTGTTTGGATAACTTATTATAGATTAGTATTTCAAATCAAATCCACTCAAATCCCTTCATCCAAATATAATGCAAAGGTATTTGTGGACATTTGATAGAAATCTATAGTTACCTAAAAATTTGTACAAATATATAAAAAGACAATTATTTTGGGATAGAGAGAGTATAATTTAGGCACTAATTTTTTATTATAGAAAAAGAGTAACTTAGATTAAATATGTGTTACTTATTAAATGCATGGAACTAAGAGTAAAGTTGGAAGATTATGTTCTTTTAAGGAAAAATAAAATAGTCACATTGTTCACCCTCTTTCTTACTCATCCAATCACTTTAATAATAATCGAAAAGATATGTTATACATTATATTTGTTTTTAAGTACACCACAAAGAAGTCAAATTCTTTTCATATTTTGGACAATAAATTTTTTTCATCATTATAAAGTTTAGACAACAATATTAGAGACAAAATAAATGACATCGGCGGAAAGAAGTTGAAGATGTTAACAATATATATGAATAATAATGTCTTTGTTAATTCAATTTTAGATGGTCTTGAGGCTTTTAAGCAATTTCATGTTTCCTTTGTTATTTTTTCCTTTTTTTATATCAAAAATAGAAAAATATTTCATAATTATTCTCTCAAAAGATTCTAAAAGTTTTACACGTGATAAGTCCAATATTTTTGTTTAAAGATAATTTCAATTATTATTTAACTTAATTCCTAATTCTAAAAAAGATTTACTAACATACTCGTAAAATTTAGACTAAATTCATCATTGAAAAATGGGTACCAGATGGAACTTTTTATTCTATACAAAAATCTTATTCTAATATTAAAGTAATCAATTTGAAAATATATTTTAAAATTATGTACTTTTAATAGGTTAATGGCATTTTTTATATTAAATATAGTTTGGAGGGCAAATTGGAACATATTTTCAGTTTGGAGTATTGACTTCATAATAATTCAGTTTTTCGGGCCACATTGGGACATTTGTTTTAGTTTTGAGGAGTAAATTGAGATTTTTTAAATTTGGAGGACTATACTGGAATTATTTTTCAATTTAGGGCGTCAAATTGAGACCTTTTCTATTTAAAAGATCATATTGATATTTTTGCTTAGTTTGAATGGCCAAAATAGTATTTAACTCTTTGAAATTAAAATAACCTTGTTTAGCTTATAGGGGAAGCGTTTTAATATCTAAACTGCACTTCGTCATAAAAAATTATTAGTTTCTTTTAATAGTTGTTAATAAACTATTAATTTCTTGTAATGGCTTATGAATGTTACCTAGTCTATTTTGAGTCTAAACGTGAGGTAAATGGTGATTATATTCTCTTACATTTTACAAATAATGTTTAAAAATTAGATATTTATGGATTATATATTTTTTTTATAAATGAATTGAGTATGATTTATATTTAATTTCTTTCTACACGGGCATACTAAGTAGTCTACATTGTGTAGTATGAAGCTAGTGGAATGATTCTTGATGATTGTTTGAATGGGATGCAATTAATAATATAAGTGAGAATTAAGTATTGTTCAGAACTTGGTGAGAATTAAGTATTGTTCAGAACTTAGTGTTATTGTAATGATAAGTTCATAATTGTACTATATTTTATGTGTCATTTATCACGTTTTTATGTGTTTTAAGCAAGATTTGAGTTATTATTGAGTTTAATTTGGTTATTCTTAGTTTTTGTATGGTTAAAGTGAAAAAGAGCTGAAAAATATGTAAAAAGATGAAAGAAAATGCTGAGTGTGGGACAGACATTTATCTTTAATGAGTATGAAGCCATTCTAGGCACTGTTTTGTATTTTAAACATAACTTTTGATCTCGACCTCCAATGGAGGTGATTTAAAATGCATTGGAAAGCTAAGGGATAGAGTTACAAGCTTTCGTGTTTTACACTTTCCAAATTACGCAAGTATCAAGGAGAAAATTGAAACCGAAGGCGGAGCACAGTTGAGGAAGCCAGCGCACATGCATTGGAGCTGCACAGCGCATGTGCACTACATCCAGAAGCAAAATCCCAGAAGTGGCTCGCGTGCACATGCACGCTAGGGTTCTTGTGCATGTGCGTGGAGGACGAAACATGCCTGGACCTTACTGCCTCGCGCGCACATGGGCGCAAAGACCCTAGCGCATGTGCGCCGAGGGCAGCAAGGTGGCTTAAAGTTGAGTTTTTGACAGATGTTTCGCCCGATTGGACTCTTTTTTACCCGATTTTACATTCTTATCTATAAGCATTATTGTAACCCTAAATACTCATTATAAATACCCCAAATAGGATGAGAAAAATCTATGAGATTGACACTTTTATTTTCTTTTGGCTAGGATTTTTAGGAGTAGAAATTCTTCTTTATTCTTTCATGGCACTTTGTGCCTAAACTCTTTTCTTGGTTGAGGGATTTGAAGCCATGGTCAATTCTACAAAGTTGTGAGACTTCTTGTGCTTAAATTATTCACTTTTATCTCAAGTATTGATAATTTTTTTGCAATTAAATTTATAGTTGTTCTTTTTAACTTATTATTGCTACAGAATATTAAGTTTTTAGAATTAATCTATAGCTAGATTGTTTTAACCGCGTGTGCTTAATTCAACCTGTGAAGCAACTGAACTTGATAATTACTCGATTAGTGTTATTGAATTTATAGAAATTAATCATCTAATTGGTATAATCGCGTGTGTTTATGTTTAATTAGCCTAATTGTTCTTGTTGATCTTAAAGCTTCTATTAATTGATCTTTGGCACGTGTCTGGGTTAATTTAATAGTGAAGGTTAATTGGATCGTGTGTTGAAAATTAAGCCAACTTAAGAAAGAAATAAGAATCAACGTTGAATTGGTATTCATTCGGGTTAATTTTTCAATTAGTGTTTGATATAGAATTGAATTATCTTGTGTGTCAATGATCGACTAGTGAAATTGCCATGGTGGATATGACTAAAACCAAGACTTTTCTCAATTGAATTCTCTTTAGTATTTTATTGTTTTAATTTTGAGTTCAAAAGCATTCAAAAACCCCCTTTTCCATTAGCACGAGAATAAACTCCATTCTTTGTGGGACGACCTGTACTCACCACTACTACATTAGAGTTGTTAATTTTGGGTGCTTACGATGGCATTGCAACTAACTGTTATTATTTCACACCAAAATTTTGGCGCCGTTGCTGGGGAACGGTTTGAATTATTTTTTTGCTAGTTATTTCAGTTTTTCTTTTCTTTCTTTTTATTATTATTCTTGTGCTAATTGTGTATGCCTGTGACCCGGTTTGCTGGACAAGTTGAATTCCAATTTGATCTGGAAATACAGAGAATGTGATTATCTACATTACGCGATTGGGAAAAGAGATAAGAGAAAGACAATCTGAAGAACAATTGTTTAACTATATCTTTGCAAGTCATCAGGAACAACAGGAAGAGATGAACATGTAGCAACGGACTTTGAGGGAATTAGCCGCGCCCACTCTGAACCAACAACCCTCATACATTACTTATCCAGAATTAGATGCTAATGTCACGTTTGAATTAAAATGTGGACTAATCCATTTATTACATTCTTTTCGTGGATTGCCAGATGAAGATCTAAACAAGCATCTTAAGGAGTTTCATGTGGTTTGCACAAGTATGAGACCCACCGGGGTATCAGATAAGCATATCAAGTTGAAAGCATTCCCATTCTCACTCAAGGATGAAATAAAGGATTGGCTATTCAATTTGCCTTCAGTAGTATCACAATTTGGGAGCAGATGAATAGACCATTCTTGGCTAAGTACTTTACAGCTTCTCGAACTGCAAATATTCGCAAAGAAATTTGTGGAATAAGGCAGTTCAATGATTAGAATCCTTGTATGAGTATTGGGAGCGCTTCAAGAAATTGTGTGCAAACTGTCCGCATCATCAGATAAGTGACTCCTTATTAATTCAATATTTTTATGAAGGATTGTTGCCTAATGAAAGGAACATGGTCGACGCCGCAAGTTGAGAGGCGTTAGACAATTTGACCATAGACGCTGCTCGTGAGCTTATATTGAATATGGCCGCACGCTCTCAAAAGTTTGGGACACGACGCGATCAACCTCTCAAGTGTGTTAATGAGGTAAATGTTTCATCATTAAAACAACAAATGGCAAGTTTGACTTCCTTTGTTTGACAGTTGGCTTCAGGTATCGCACCGACTGCACAACCATGTGATATCTACTCAAAAGAGGGACACTCAACAGATACGTGTCCCACATTACAAGATGAAGGTCAAGAGCACGTAAATGCAGTCGGAGGATTCCCAGGGTAGCCATGACAAAGTTATGATCCCTACTCGAACACGTACAATCCTGGATGGAGGGATTCATACTAACTTGAGATACGGGAACCCAGCCCAAAATCAGCCTTAACAAAATCGGCAGAACTTCCAACCATACAGGCCGCCATTTGCTCAAAGACAACAAGCAAATCTGAATAATCAATACGGTAAGTCTTTAGAGGAACGGCTGGATATTTTAACTAAAAACATGATTCAATTCCAGCAGGATACAAAGGCCAGTATTCAGCAGTTGCAACATCAAATGGGACAAATGGCTACAGCAATTAGCCGGTTGGAAGCGCAGAGTTCTGGAAAGTTGCCTTCTCAAATAGTCATTAACCCTAAAGAGAATGCTAGTGCAATTGTGTTGAGAAGCGGCAAGGAGGTTGAGGTGCCAACTAAAGTAGTTCCTGAACAGAACAAGGCTAAGGAGAGGGTAATCGAAGTGGAGAAAGAAAGTTGTCCCGTTCAAAAAGAAGAAAAAATTGTTAAGTCAACTCAGTGGCCAGAATACACACCTGATGCATTTAAGGAATTTGTGAAGGAGGACCCCAATAGAGACTTGTATGAAACTTTTCGCAAATGTGAGGTAAATATTCCATTACTGGATGCTATCAAACAAATTCCTCGTTATGCTAAATTTTTGAAAGAATTATGTACACATAAAAAGAAGCAAAAACAAAAGAAGGCTGAGAAGATCATGTTGGGAAAAAATGTATCAGCCATGCTTACACAACAAAATCTTCCAATGAAATGCAAAAATCCAGGTATGTGTACAATTTCATGTTCAATAAACAATACTAGAATTAAGGAGGCCATGTTTGATTTAGGAGCTTCTATAAATGTTATGCCTTATTCAGTTTATAAATCCTTGCACCTAGGGCCTTTACCTGAAACTCGTGCTGTTATCCAGTTAGCAGATAGATCAGTGGCTTATCCTAAGGGTTTGGTTGAGGATGTTTTAGTCCAAGTCAATGAATTAATTTTTTCAGCTGATTTTTATGTACTTGACATGGAGAACAATGATGAGTTTGCTCCCATTTTGTTAGGTAGACCAAATATTTTTGAAAACATTCAAAACTAAGGTAGATGTAGATACTAGAATTTTGACGATGGAATTTGATGGCAAAATTTTTCAACATAATATTTATGCGGCCATGAAATATCCACCCGAGGATAATTCTATTTATTTTGTTGATGTTATCAATTCGATAGTACAAGATGTTTTTGAAGATGAGTTTGAAGAAAATGGGGATGAGCAGCAGGAAGTGATGCTGAACAGTCGCAATTTCGTATGTGACATCGAGGAACCTTAGTGACACACTTTTGTTTTTGATTTTGCAGGCTGCTGAGTCAGAATTGAAATCTCTCCCAAATCACCTCAAATATATGTTTTTAGGTGATGGGAAAACTCATCCGGTGATAATCGCTAATGACCTAACCATTGCCCAAGAAGAACGTTTGCTAAAAGTCCTAAGGGAGCATAAAACGGCGATTGGATGGGCCATTACAGATATAAAGGGAATTAGCCCATCAACATGCATGCATCGTATACTACTCGAAGATGGAGCTAAGCCTACCCGTCAACCACAAAGAAGGCTAAACCCGACGCTAATGGAAGTGGTTAAAAAGAAAATACTCAAATTTCTTGAAGTGGGGATAATTTACCTGATTTCAGATAACGAATGGGTTAGTCAGGTATGATTAGTCCCTAAGAAGACGGGGATCACTGTGATAAAAAATCAAGAAAATGAAATGGTTCACACCCATATACAAAACGGGTGGCATGTTTGTATAGATTATCGAAAGCTTAATTCTGTTACCTGCAAATATCACTTTCGTTTGCCTTTATTGATCGAATGCTTGAAAGGTTAGCTGGTCGTGCTTATTATTGTTTTCTTAATGGCTACTCAGGATATTTCCAAATCGCTATTTCTCCCGAAAATCAAGAGAATACAACATTTACATGCCCATTTGGAATAATTGCTTACTGTCAAATGCCATTTGGGTTGTGTAATGCTCCTACTACTTTTCAGAGATGTATGGTTAGCATATTTTCTAATTTTTTAGAACATTTCTTATTGAGGTATTCATGGATGATTTCACCGTTAATGGAGATTCTTTTGACCAGTGTTTGCATAATCTCACATTAATATTACATAGGTGCATTGAAACTAATGTTGTTCTAAATTCTGAAAAATGTCATTTCATGGTTCAACAAGGTATAGTGTTAGGCCATGAGTGTCGTCTAAGGGGATTGAGGTTGATAAAGCTAAAATTGACATAATTCAATCCTTACCTTACCCTACTAAGGTGCGGGAAGTTCGTACTTTTCTTGGCCATGCAGGATTTTACCGACAGTTCACCAAAGAGTTCTCAAAAGTATCGGCACCTTTATGCAAATTATTGCAGAAAGATGTCAAATTTGAATTTGGTGATCATTGCAAGGCAACATTTGACAAATTGAAACAACTTCTCGTGTCCACACCAATCATCCAACCACCCAATTGGAGTCTACCATTCGAGATAATGTGTGACGCAAGTGATTTTGCGGTGGGAGCAGTTTTGGGACAACGCATATGGGCTGGAAGGGCACCTCATGTGATTTACTATGCCTCCATAACCCTAAATAATGAGCAGAAAAATTACACTACCACTGAAAAGGTGCTTTTGGCTGTTGTTTTTACTTTAGAGAAATTTTGTTCTTATCTTATTGGTACTAAAGTGATTGTATATTCTGATCATGCAGCTTTACGTTATTTATTGACGAAAAAGGAATCAAAAATAGTTGATAAGATGGATACTCCTCTTAAGCGAATTCGATTTGGAAATCAGAGACAAGAGTGGTATGGAAAATAAAGTGGCAGACCATTTAAGTCGACTACCACATGTGGAAGATGAACTAGGAATACAAGAAAGATTTTCGGATGAACAATTATGCTCAGTAAAGGCGATGTGACCCTGGTATGCAAATATTGTTAATTTCTTGGTTACTAACAAATTATCCCAAGGTTTGTCTAGGGCGGCAAGGGAGAAATCAAAAGTGATGCCAAATACTATGTGTGGGATGAGCCCTATTTATGAAAATCTATCATTGCGCTAACCAAGTAATCAGAAGGTGTGTCAATGATGGTAAGATTAATTCAATTTTAGCATTTTGGTATACTTATGCTTGTGAAGGACATTTTGGAGCCAAAAGAACAGCAATGAACGTATTAGAGTGTGGATTTTATTGGCCCAACATATTTCGCGACTCGTACCTATTTTGTCGTTTGTGTGATAGTTGTCAAATGACAGGTAACATTTTCCAAAAGAATGAAATGCCTCAAAACCCGATACAATTCTACAAAATATTTGATGTTTGGGGCATTGCTTTCATGGGACCTTTCCCTGTTTCATTCGGTTATTCACATATTCTCTTGGCTGTTGATTATGTTTCAAAATAGGTGAAAGCTAAAGCCACTCTTACTGATGATTCAAAGATTGTTTCAAATTTTCTTAAGAGCAATATCTTTTCTAGATTTGGGATTCCGTGAGCTATAATCAGTGATCAAGGTACTCATTTTTGTAATCGGACAGTGGAAACTTTACTAAACAAGAAGTACCATGTGACACACAAGATTTTCACCGCATATCACCCACAAACCAGTGGACAAGCTGAGGAATCTAACAGAGAAATTAAGTCTATTCTCCAAAAAAAGGTGAACTCAAGCCATAGGGATTGGAGTTTACGGTTTGATGATGCATTGTGGGTATATCGCACTGCTTATAAGACGCCTATAGGGATGTCCCCATTTTGGCTAATATTTGGTAAAGCTTGTCACCTCCTCGTAGAATTAGAGTATAAAGCTTATTGAGAAATTAAGGGTTTCAATATGAGAGTAGATGCTTGTGGCGAACATAGGAAATTACAACTGCAAGAGTTGGAGGAAATCCACAATGAAGCTTACGAGAATACTAGCATATATAAAGAGAAGGCAAAGGCTTTTCATGATCAAATGATCATAAGGAACGATTTCCAAGTCAGTCGTTATCCTTCTTTATCAAACACATCTTCGTCTAATTCCTGGTAAGTTGAGATCTCATTGGATTGGTCCGTATGTTTAATAACTAATGTATTTTGCCATGGTGCAGTTGAAATTCAGAGTTTACAAACGTCCAAAGTGTTCACAGCTAATGGACATCGAACTCTACTATGAAGGAGTTGCATTGGGAAATATGTGTGATGAGAATTTGGAAGAACCTCATTATGATTGACTGGTGAAAGAACATTAAGTCGAGCCAACGACAGTAAACAAAGGCGTTGCATAGGAAGCAACCCATGTCCATTTCAATTTTATTATGTTATTTTATTTTTTTTGCAATTTTATTCTTGGCTTATTTTAGTTTAAAAGGACAGCATATTTTAATTTTGTTGTTAATTGGGAAATCAATGGCATTAAGAGGCTAAAATGATAAAATAGGTCTTTGAGGGGTTTATGTGTTATGAGGGTGATTTAGGAATGTTTATGTCTTAAAAAAAATTTAATTTTCATTCTGCCTTCAGCGCACATGCGCACTAAAAGCTCAGCGCATGTGCTCTGAGACCCCTTTGAAATTTGTCTTCTGCATGTCTCGCATGCACATGTGCGCTCAAAGCCTAGCGTATGTGCGTGGAGCTAATTAGCACACAGATTCACTGCCTCGTGCGCATATGCGCGCTGAGGAAGCAACGCATGTGTGCACGACGGGATTAAAGGAACTTAACCATTCCCAAGTCCCATTATTTCTTCACATTCCTCTTCTCTTTCAACTTCCTCTCAAACCCTCAAATCCCCCACTTCAAGTTATCCAAAATTCATCCCAATTCCATCAATTTTACACCCAAAATTTCTTCTTCTTAAAAGGAAAATGAAATCAAGGTATGAATTTCTCTCTCTTTCTACAATTTTTTCCTTATGGGTTTCCATTAATTTTCAAAAATATGTTGAGTCTTTTTATGCTTTGATTGATGAAATCTCATATGGATTGAATTTTAAATGTAAATTTGGTGTGATTATTGTATGGATTATTGATTGATGATGGGTTGCATGTTCATAATATGCACAAAAATTTTCTCTTTCTTTATGCATGCCCATGTGTTTGATAATATGTCTCAATGAATACAAATGTTTAAACACAAGGCATTGATGCACGAATTTAATTCCTAGGCCATTGATTATACCATGTGAATTCTTTCTAATTAGTTTTCATGCATAGGAATGTTCATGCATTGTATATAAGCCTTAGTTTTAGGCATTATTTTTCTTGGATTTTCATGTATAATCTAAGGCTTCTGATTTGGGGGAATGGCCTTTTATTTAAGTGTGGGGGTGTTGTAATTGTTTGTTTGGGAGTCATGATGCATGTTTATGTTTTATAGGAATGGGAAGAACAGCAAAGAAAACAGCCACAGGCAAGGGTACCGGAGAATTCTCATCCACAGGCAAGGGTACCGGAGAATTCTCATCATTACCTGGCTCCACAACCACGAGTTGGTGGCAGGTTGCGGTTTTTAATTGCAGCAGCCAAGTAGAAATATGACATGATATCTCAAAACGGACTGTAATTAAGGAAAGGGGCATACAAGTACCATTGGCAGGGGATGCTAGAAATCAAGCTAGCCATTCGCAATCATGGATGGGAGCTTTTCACTTCCACCCCCATAGATGCCGTCCTTTCGGTGGTACGTGAGTTTTATTCTAATTTTGATCATTATAGCTCCACCAGGATATATGTACGAGGAAAAGAAGTGGATGTCTCTGCCAATGAAATCAATAGAGTTTTGAAGGTCACTCATGTTCGTAACAATGAATGGTCCGACACCAGTAATGCCAACGTAGAGCTTCAACAGATCACAAGCGTTCTTTGTGATGGAGATATGGACAGGACTTTTACGGCAGATGGCATGACGGCTCGGCATTTTCACGCGAATAAACTTAAGCCAGCATGGTTTGTCTGGTTTAAATTCCTTTGTGGCCGCCTTCTACTGGTAACTATGGAACGGGCCAAATTGTTATATTGTATTGCTATTGGGAAAGCCATTGATGTCGGTCAGGTCATACGTCAACAAATCTGCTACTCCGCTACCAGTAGGCAACTGGGATTATACTGGTTTCCCTATCTGATTACGACTCTATGTTTGGAAAGTGGTCTGGTGATTGAGCCTTCTGAAGAAAAATTGAGGCTAGGCCAGATGATTGCAATGGAGGGTATACAAGCTCCGGTTAAATGCACTAGGTCTCAAGCTTTTACGTCCCACGTAGAGGAAGCTGATGATTTAGATGATGAGCCAGTACCTGCTCCGCAGTAATCGCAGGTGGAGGTTCTACATCAAATCTTGGCAGAACAATAGCAGATGGGCCAGCGTTTTGATTCATTTATGCAATATCAGTTTACGTGGAAGCAGACCATGGAGGCTCGTTAGATGGCCAGAGAGCAGGGAGAGGACCCTTCTACATTTTCTTCCTTTCCTCATTTTCTTTCCTCATTTTCCACAAGATTTGGGGCCCCATGCTCCTTTAGTTTTTATGCCCTATGTGTGATATTTATCATAATTGATTTTGTAAACAATAGTAATTATTTTCATTAGTTAGGTTTCATTCTAGTTTGTTTATTTCATATATGCTTAGGTTTATTTTCGAATTGTGTGTTTTCATTTACTTTTAGTTGTGTATTCGCGTAAGGGAGTAAGTTTTTCTTGATTATTGTAGGACTCTTTTCTACAATTTTCTTGTTTTTCTTATTCTCTCAAGGAAATTCTTTATTTGTCTTGTTTTGTTTTGTTTAGTGTTTTCTCCAACTTTCTTTCGTGACAAGGAGATATTTATAGTGGATTCTGCTCCAACCACGAATTAAATCCAGAGAAACTTTTCTTTTTGCATTGAGGACCATGCTTATTTTTAAGTGTGGGGTGGGAAAGTTATTTGGATTTTTAAGTTGTTTGGTGTATTTTGTTCAATTTTGCTGCAATATTTTAACTTTTCCTTTGATCGGAGAGTTTGTCAAAATTTTTGAAAATTTTGTGAATTAATTGACCATTTTTTAAAGTTTTCAAAAATTTTTGATTAACGTATTTTGTCCATTTTTCTGCATAATAAATCATGAGTTGAACTATACATGAATGAGTAGTCAGTGTTAATATTTTCCATTCATGATTTTCAGGATCTTTGAGCACTAAGCCATACATTAATTGTTGATTGGGGATATTTAGAGAAATTTATGTAGACCCAATTATGTTGCATCCCAAAAACTTACTTTATTAGATTTTCGAAACTAATTCTTAGACGACTCGATTTAGTTTAAAAATGAGGGTAGTGCTTTTTGTTTGATGAGCCTTTATAGCCAACCATTTTAAAAAATTATTCTAAATACCTTATTTGCGCCTTATTCTTGCGAAGAGAAACACCATTCACCTTCTTTCACATAAACTAAATTTGTATATCCTTATTGAGCTTAATGTTCTATTCATTGTTTTTATCCTAAGTTTTCCCTTTTAGACCTTATGGTGCACATTATTTGTTAAGGGAATATAAGGGTGAAAGTTTGTGAGAAGTGAGTGATGTTCATTTTTGTTGCGGAATAGGGTATTGGGAAAAATTGTTGGAGAAAAAAATAAATATGGAGGTGTTAACGTATATTCAGGTAGTGCCCATCACTGGTACCTGCATGTTTTTAATATTTACAGGTAGTGCCCATCACTGGTACCTGTATTTCCAAGTAGTGCCCATCTCTGGTACCTGCGTGTTTATTTGTTGCAGGTAGTACCTACCATGATACTCGTACTGTGAGCGGACATAGAAAAATAAAATGATGATGTGATGTTTATATGTCTAAGAGAGGTTGGCATGTTGGTTGTTCGGAATTCTTTGTGGGTGTTTGATACTCAAGTGTGGGGTTGTGGATGTTTGATATTTCGCATGTGAAGAAAAGTTTTATTTTATTGTGTGGCCACCGTTATTATAAAGCACTTTTTCTTGTTTGTTATATTCCATCCCTTCTTTGGCTAACAAATATCCTAACCTATAGTTCGAACCGAAAGTCCTACCTAAATTTAAATTGAATCGGTTGTCTAAATTAGTGGAGGGGTATAAGACGAGTGAACTATGGGTGTTTAGAAAAAATTTATAGGGTCTTCATGATCCTTAATCTAAATAATTTCAAATCTGAATTTTTGAATGGCTATTCACACATACACACGAATTTCATGTTTTGGTTCTTATTAGCATTTGAGCTCTTGGGTTTATAGACTACTCTGATAGCTGAATTGGTTATTGATTATGTATGTGGACATTTGAAGGAATATGTTGAGTAGAATGTGCTAAGCTTAAATGTTTTAATTTTATGTTTGATCGAGGACGATCAAAGGCTAAGTGTGGGGTAATTTGATAAGTTCATAATTGTGCTATATTTTATTTGTCATTTACCACGTTTTTATGTGTTGTAAGCAAGATTTGAGTTATTGTTGAGGTTAATTTGGTTATTCTTAGTTTTTGTAGGGTTAAAGTGAAAAGAGCTGAAAAAGATGGAAAAAGATGAAAGAAAATGCTTAGTACGGGACAGGCACGAGTATGAAGTCACTCTAAACACTATTTTCTATTTCAAGCATAACTTTTGATCCTAAGCTTCGATGGAGGTGATTTAGGTGGATGTATTGGAAATCTAAGGGATAGAGCTACAACTTTTGTGTTTTACACATTTTCAAATTACGCAAGCATCAAGGTGAAAATCGAAGCCGAAGGCGGAGTACAGTTGAGGAAGCCAGTGCACATGCGCTGGATGTTCACTGCATCCAGAAGCAAAATCCCAGAAGTGGCTCGCCCACACATGCGCGCTAGGGTCCCTGCGCATGTGCGTGGAGGACGAAACATGCCTGGACCTTACTACCTCACGTGCAAAGACCCTAGCGCATGTGTGCTGAGGGCAGCAGGGTGGCGTAAAGTTGAGTTTTTGACAGATTTTTTGCCCAGTTGGACTCTTTTTCACCCGATTTCACGATCTTATCTGTAGGCATTAATTGTAACCTAAATACTCATTATAAATACCCCAAGTAGGGTGAGAAAAAGAGATTGACACTTTTATTTTCTTTTGGCTAGCGTTTTTAGGAGTAGAAATTCTTCTTTATTCTTTCATGGCACTTTGTGCCTAAACTCTTTTCTCTCAAACTGGTTGAGGGATTTGAAGCCACGGACAATTCTACAAAGTTGTGAGATTTCTTGTGCTTGAATTATTCACTTTTATCTCAAGTATTGATTATTTTTCTGCAATTAAATTTATGGTTGTTCTTTTTAACTTATTATTGCTGCAGAATACTAAGTTATTAGAATTAATCTATAGCTAGATTGTTTTAACCGCGTGTGCTTAATTCAACCTGTGAAGCAACTGAATTTGATAATTACTCGATTATTGTTATTGAATTTAGGGAAATTAATCATCTAATTGGCATAACTGCGTGTGTTTATGTTTAATTAGCCTAATTGTTCTTGTTGATCTTAAAGCTTCTATTAATTGATCTTTGGCACGTGTCTGGATTAAATTTAATAGTGAGGGTTAAATGGATCACATGTTGAAAATTAACCAAATGTAGAAAGAAATAAGAATCAACTTTGAATTGGTATTCGTTCGGGTTAATTCTTCAATTAGTGTTTGATATAGAATTGAATTATCTATGTGTGTCAATGATCGACTAGTGAAATTGCCATGGTGGATATGACCAAAACCAAGACTTTTCTTAATTGAATTCTCTTTAGTATTTTATTGTTTTAATTTTGAGTTCAAAAGCATTCAAAAACCTCATTTTCTATTTAGCATGAGAATAAACTCCATTCGTTGTGGGACGACCTGTACTTACCACTACTACATTAGACTTGTTAATTTTGGGTGCTTACGACGGCATTGCAACTCCACATTACTATTTCACACCAGTGAATGAAGGATGTGATTTACGAGTCACCTCTAAAATCTCACATGATCAAGTGCGGTCTGTTTCTAAGATTAATTTTTGATAATTGGATGATGAAATGTTTACTCAATTTATGACCATGTGTATGCCTACTTAATTTTACCGCTTGTATTGTGCTTTTTAGTAGATACCTAAAGATTATTTGGCAATGGAAATATATATGTTACACATGCTCAATTCGATAGGAGAATAGAAGGGTTACTAAGTGGGTCACTGAGCATCATAATTAGCCAATATAATATTTACATTGTTAAAGAAGTTAGATTGAATGTTTAGAAACTGGGAACTGAGGCAAGGGAAGTGTAGTGTTTTTTTGTTATATGGACTGTTGTATTGTTTCATAAAATTATATTTACTTTAACTAGTATGGGAGCATGTCTTTGCACGTTTAGAGATACTAATTATTTAATTTTTAGTACTATGAATTAAAAATAAACTATATTTAGAGATACTAACTGTTTGATTTTTTAAGTCACTTAATTTTCTGTTTATATAATTTTCTTTTCAACGTTTAACTAAGCCAAAGTATTTTTTGTAGTTCGTATGAGTTTAGAAAAATACTTAAAGTATTTTTTGTAGTTCGTATGAGTTTAGAAAAATACTTAATGTATTATGTTTCTCTAAATGAGTTTAGAAAAAAACTTATTCATAGATAATTTTTATGCATTTTCTTTAGATATACTTTGTTAGAAATATAAGAGATTTATTTAGTTTAATTATACAGTTTAAGCAATTTCATAAAAGTTAAATAATTGTATCTTGTGAATAACACATTTACCTTATAATGTTTAAAATAGAAGTCCATTTTCTCGATTGAGAATTATTGAACCATTACAATGGCTTATTGGTATTCTATTTAACTTTAAAAATAGGAAAATTTAAAGTATTATCAAATTGAAGTATAGTGTATGATATGAAATATATTAAATTTTATTACTATATCCATTCTGTAAGTTTAGTAATCAAAGAGGGTAGTGTAGTTTTGAAAAATGTTGACAATTTACAGTGATTATTGGAATCCTTAATTATCTTCAATTATTCAAGTTCTTTCTTAACAACTTTAGATTTATCAAGCATATAAAGATACTTGATTATTCTTGAGTCCTTATACATCTTTTAGAACAAATTTGAAGAAGGAACCATTTATATGCAAATACTAATTAGCAATTTCTAATCTTGGAAGCAAAATCTCACTTAAATATATAGTTTACGCAACTAAAACAATTATGGTTTGTTATGTCATGAAATAGCAAAAAAGTAAAAAATAGTCTACCACCATTTAGCAATTTACGGCACGAAATTTAATGATTAATTCGTTATGTTAAAACTATCCATCTGTATAGTAGTAAATTAAGGAGAGATATTCAACATTAAAATTCTATTTGATAGAATAAGATCAACAACATATATTTAGCTACAGTGGCTATCAACTTGTATAGTAATTATTCAAAAGTAACAACAAACATTCAGTTTTTAGGTTTTAATAGACAAAGTATATTTTAGTTAAAATCTAATTAATAACTGATTTGATATCCCTATTTTTTAGTATGTAATTTATATGATTATTAATATTCAATATTAGATATTTACAGGTTCAAAAACAATAACAACAATTTTTTTATGGGATGATGGTAGTTATCTATTAAGAATTTTAGTTCATACTCTCATTGTCTCATTTATATTATCACACTTCCTATATTGAGGTGTCCTAATAAAAATATCACATTACTCAAAATGGATCAGATTTGCAATATTTAAATTTCAAATTTACCCTTTGCAAGCATTCAAAATATTCTAAACTCCAATAACCAATGGGGTAAATAATCAATTCATCATCCCACTCTCTTGTTTACTCCCAATAAAAGTTCTCCTATTTCAATTATTTATCCTTTCGTGGTATAAAATCAATTAAAATTAATAACACAATGTTTGTATGGATGGATTTGACTTGAATGAAGGATTTGAAACGAATGGATTTGAATTGAGTGGATTCGAAATGACGTGAAACTTGGGTAAATTTCAAATTCACTCATTTAATCATTAAAATCACACTCCTACTTGTTGGTGTATTTTAAATCCACAACTAAATCAATTAACTTGTTTAGATAACTTATTATAGATTAGTATTTCAAATCAAATCTACTCAGATCCCTTCATCCAAATACAATATAAAGGTACTTGTGGACATTTGATAGAAATCTATAGTTACCTAAAAATTTGTACAAATATATAAGAAGACAACTTATTTTGGGACAGAGAGAGTATAATTTAGGAACTAATTTTTGATTATAGAAAAAGAGTAACTTAGATTAAATATGTGCTACTTATTAAATGCATGAAAAGGGAACTAAGAATAAAGTTGGAAGATTATGTTCTTTTAAGGAAAAATAAAATAGTCACATTGTTCTCTCCCTTTCTTACTCATCTAATCAGTTTAATAATAATTGAAAAGATAGGTTATACATTATATTTGTTTTTAAGTACACCACAAAGAAGTCAAATTCTTTTCATATTTTGGACAACAAATTTTTTTCATCATACAAAGTCTAGACAACAATATTAGAGACAAAATAAATGACATCGGCGAAAAAAAGTTGAAGATGTTAACAATATTTATGAATAATAATGTCTTTGTTAATTCAATTTTAGATGGTCTTGAGGCTTTTAAGCAATTTCATGTTTCCTTTGTTATTTTTTTTCCTTTTTTTTTGTATAAAAAATAGAAAAAGATTTCATAATTATTCTCTCAAAAAGATTCTAAAAGTTTTATATGTGATAAGTCCTACTTTTTTTTAAAGATAATTCCAAATATTATTTAACTTAAATTCCTAATTCTAAAAAAGTTTTATTTACATACTTGTAAAATTTCTAAATTCATCATTGAAAAATAGATATCAGATGGAACTTTTTATTCTATACAAAAATCTTATTCTAATATTAAAGTATCCAATTTGAAAATATATTTTAAAATTATGTTCTTTTAAAAGGTTAATGGCATTTTTTATATTGAAATATAGTTTGGAGGGCAAATTGGAACATATTTTCAGTTTGGAGTATTGACTTCATAATCATTCAATTTTTGGGGCCACATTGGGACATTTGTTTTAGTTCTAAGGAGTAAATAGAGATTCTTTTAATTTGGAGAAATATACTGGAATTATTTTTTAATTTAGAGGGTCAAATTGAGACCTTTTCAATTTAAAAGGTCATATTGATATTTTTGCTTAGTTTGAATGGCCAAAATAGTATTTAACTAGTTTTGAAATTAAAATAACTTTGTTTTAGCTTATAGGGGAAGCGTTTTAATATCTAAACTGCACTTCGTCGTAAAAAAATATTAGTTTCTTTTAATAGTTGTTAATGAACTATTAATTTATTTAATTGCTTATAAATGTTGCCTAGTCTATTAATGCCTAGTCTATTATGTTGGTAATAATCATATGCATAATTCTATTCAATAAGAAATTTTATTCCATTAATTTTTTGATAACTTTATTTAGCATTCATCTTGAATTTCTAAATCTATCCCATAATTCTATTCTATGATAAAAATTATTTCAATCAAATTTAATTCTAAATGAAGTATCAAAAAGTTAGTTTTTATTTCATATGTACTTTTGTAAGATTTATTTTCTTTTTAAGGGTATAAAAATATAGGTGAAACATGTAAATTTATTTTTCAAGTAAGTTTTATATTTTTATTATTGCTTGATTTCTAAAACTCATTCCCAAAAAAAAAAAAAAAAAAAAAAAATTCTTCTAAGTCACAATACAATTTAACTTATAAAACTCATTCCTAATATTCTATTATACAAGAAAATTTATTTCAGTCAAATTTATTTTCTAATATAAAGTCTTAAAAGTAGGTTTTATTTCTTCTTTGAAACTCTTTGGGAAGTATTTTCATAGCTAGTCTAAAAAAATATGTAAAAAAAAGACTTTCAAGTTGAGAACAAAACAAAGCCATTAAATTTTATAATGAGGGTAACATGGAAAAAATAAAATACTAAATCAAACTTCTTCATTTATTATAATATATATTCAATTAATTTTTTTAATAACTTTATTTAATATTCATTTTTTATTTCTAAATCTATCCTAAAATTGTACTCTATGAAGAAATTTGATTCGATTAAACTTAATTCTACATATAAGTCTAAAATATTTAGTTTTATTCCCTATGTACCTTATAGGATTTTTTTCTCTTTAAGGATCCAAAAGTTTAAATGAAATATGTAAATTTATTTTCTAAGTAATTTTTTTTTAATTATTGCTTGATTTTGTTTAAAATACATCCCAATAAAAGTATTTCCTACTCTTTTTTAATTTCTAAAACTCATTCTTAAATCTTATTACATAAGGAAATTTACTTCAATCAAATTTATTGTTTAATATGAAGCCTTAAAAATAGGTTTTATTTCCTTTTTTACTCTTTGAGGAGCATTTACATGAATAGCCTAAATAATTATGAAAAAGGCATTCAAGTTAAGGAACATAATAAAGTAATTAGATTTTATAGTAAGGGTAATTTCGGAAAGAAAATCTAAATCACTAAATCATATTGGCTCTTTTAATACAGTACAGATGTACTTGAGCCTCGTATCATTTAGGAGTATGTCATAAGGGCACAACGTGTTATGTTCCAGATTCGGGTCGTGACATAATAGACAGACAATGTTAGTTTCAAATGTGCACTTGTACTTTCAGATGTACAAAATTTGCTCCACACCTGCAATCTTTGTTCACAATAGTAAAAACTTCTTGTGATTCAATTTGATCAACTTATAAACACTAGTGCAAAAAATGGCGTCTTTCAATCACATTGGTTTGATCTTTCCCTCCGTTAGATGCCACTAATTGCGTTGTCCTAATATGAAAAAAATAGGCTTCCTACTGAACATTGAGTATAATTTTGTATTCACGTTGAAGTTTTGCCTGTTTACAAGTGCTTCCAAATTCAGACATTATCACATTCTTACACTAAAATATTCTACAATTGGGGAATATTGGAAGTCAGCCACTCAGTTAGGCACTCTAGTTTCTTCCCATGTATTTCATGTATAACTGAACAAGAGAATTTCATGAGCACGTAGAGAAATTACCAACATTACCAAATATATCTCATGATTTGTCAAGCAATATAGTACATACTTTTCTTAATCAGTATAGGCTTCATAGTTCTGAGTCCCTACTTCTACCATCACTAGGGGAAAAGCAGTTTTCATACTCAAATTGACTAAAAATGTTGCCAAAATTTTCTTCATCAAATATTGTAATCGGCTAGCTCATTTCTAACATGAGAATCATTCATCAGTAGAATAGAATCCATTCTTATTCAAGAGCTACTGCCATCTTTTTAATCTACAAGAACCATTTGGAAGACTCAAATGTTTTCTTTATACTAGTAGGATTGGGGTGTAATTTCAAATCATCTTCAGCAATATATACACTCATTCTTGGCAATTCATTGGCCGATAGTGGCACAACTCTTGTATCAGATAGGTGTTCGGTGAATTGTTGATTAGGTTTTTGAAAACATTGAACAAGTAATAAAAAAAAATTAATTATCTTAATCAACTCCCACACACTCGCAAGTATATGAAGTGAGTTTGTATATAAGATGAGTAAGGATCATTTCCACGAGAACTATTGGAACAAGTATTAGGTTCACAAACCTATTTGCTAGTTAGACGAAATAATCAATAGTTTTTGACTAAACTTAAATTAAATCTAATCATGAGAAATTAAAATAAAGACAAGAATGTAAAATATTAATCCTACAGAAAGCAATTAAATATAATTGGCTATAAAAACCTAATTCACCTAATTCAATCTACTCTACTTGTAAGAATTTAATCAAGAACAAGGATTTAAATTAATATACTCCTACAAAAATGATTAACAACGATGAAATAAAACCCTAACTACACAACTATGGAAACAATTAAGAATTTAAATGCATAAAACAAGAAAGATAATTAAAGAACAAGAACGCAATGAAAATAAAAATTGAATTGCATAAAGATAAATCAAACTCAGTAATTGCAGTGAAAATCAATGTCGATGAACGTTGAATCTTGAATTCTTGACAAGAGAACAAAATTCTAGATTGAACATTTGAGAAAATCTACCCTACATCTAAATTATTGTTCTAACTATTGAAAACTAAAAACTAATGATGGCTGATGATGGATCCTTATTTTCTCCCCTTCTTTGGTGTATTTATAGGTGAAATTAGGGTTTTGTGACTCTGGGATGATAAATACACGAATTCTCACGTAAACGGGCATACGGGAGGATGTTTCTTGCAAAGAATAAGCAAGCCCATGAAACCTGTCCAATGACGCGTGCCTGGGCGCTACCTCAAGAGATGAAGATCTAAGCTATTGGTTTCGGCTCCTGGGTGCTGCAAATTGGTCGCACGTGGGTGCGCCTGGTGTTGGGGAAAATTTACTGCAAACACAAAAAATGAAAAACAATTTTGAAAACTTTAGTGCGAGTGATCTCTATCCTTAAAGTGTTATTTCCCATATTATGAATAGTTTTTGAAATGTTTCAGGCAAATACAACTTCTAGGAATTACCAAAGCCACATCAAGAACACTTACTCAACAGTGCAACTTCCCTTGAACACTCAAGAACAAGTATAAGACTAAGAACAATAAGAAGACTATAAAATCTTTTTTTGTGTGTGTATATTATGCCTATTATGGAGTCTCATATTTATAGACACATAAAACACTTCACCAGATGCTGTCTCAATTGATTGGCAACCCTAAGAAACTAAGTTACAACTCTTAAGATGAATGGATAAAACTTCCGTTTCGGCCATAACTCAAATGAAGAGGTGCTATCTTTTCATTTGAATTTGCACCAATTCATCACAAGGGAAGTTGTAAAATCAGATTTTAATACTTAATTTCGCATTAAGTAATTTTTCAAGCAAGTCTCATATTAGTTTTATATACTATCATTGGAAAATGCCAAAAGACACAATTTGAAACATGATGTTTCATGTATTTATTTCCAACAACCCCCCACTTAGCTTATAAAACTAATTTTTCAATGAATTTAATTCTCAAGTTACTTGTTAAGTTTTAACCTTAAGTGGTGACAAATTTCAAAATTTGAACTGAATCAATGGTTGTACTTAAAAATTGAACCTTGATTTAATATGTCCAAATCAGAAAAATTGTACGTTAAATTCATAATATTTCTTGAGATATTCGCTAGTATTTTTGCACCGTTATGCCCATGTGCATCCTCCTAGTTTCATGAACATTTGCAAAAGCTATATCTACTTTTTTAGAAAAAGCACCATTTCTAAGTCTATGTTCATATAGGTGAAGTACCAAAGCATAAGTACCTGGTATGCACATAAGTTCTTTACCAAACTTGTACTTCGTTAAGAGCACTTGCTCATCCTTCCATAGTACTAGTAAACACACTTAATACAGATTTGTGCCCTAGTATTTACTCACAATCTCAAAACATAGCTTGTTTTTCATATTAAACCTTTAGGTTAGTTTGTGAATTAGTAAAGGTCGAGTTCCCACTATGATGATTAATTTAATTGTTTCATAGGTTTAACCCCTATGTACTTGGTCATCCTATTAATTATATCTCTCAAGATTACTTTAATAAACAGATTCGCCAAATTTTTTATTGACTTTGCATAGACAATTGTAATCCCAACTTCTGTGATTAATTGTCTAACATAAGCATGTTTCAAGCTTATATGTCTAGACTTACCATTATATGTTTTATTCAATGCTCTAGACATTGTAGCTTCACTATCACAATGCAAAGAGATAGCTGGCATATCATGTGGCTACATGAAATCTATATCTAATTATAGATTTCTTAGCCATTGTACCTCTTTATCGGTTGCAGCTAAGGCTATAAACTCAGCTTCCATGATGGAATGTATTATACACGTTTGTTTCTTTGATGCCCCAGAAACTGCACCACCACCAAGCATGAACACCCAACCAAATGTAGAACTATTATCAATTGCACTAGTTATCCAACTAGCATCACCATATCCTTCTAATACACTTGGATAGTTACTGTAAAAGAATCCAAAATTTGATGTTCTCTTTATGTAATCGAGAAGTCTCTCTATTGCTTTCCAATGAGAAACACCAAGATTATTTGTAAATCTTGACAATTTACAAATAGCACAGGATATGTCCGATCTTGTCCGATGCATAAGATACATTATACTTCCAATAGCACTAGCATATTCTAACTGTGCAATTGATCTTTTGGTGTTTATTGAAAGTTTACTTGCTACATTATACAGAGATGAAGCTTTCTTTAATGTTTAAATCAGTGATGATACACTTTTGAAACATTTTCTTAATATAGTGAGTTTGATTTAGAGAATAACCCCTACTATATTTAGTCACCTTAATACCTAAAATAGTATCAACTTCACCCATATCCTTCATTTTATATTTAGAAGTTAGATACTTTTTGGTTTCTTCAACACCTCTCAAGTTTGTACCAACTATAAGCATGTCATCAACTTAGAGACATACTATCACACCATAGTCTTTGTAAACTTTGAGTAAATGCACTTATCAGCATTATTGTGCTTGAAACCATCTTGCAAGATAACCGAATCAAATTTCTCATGCCATTGTTTCAGTGCTTGCTCATATAAGGACTTAACAAGTTTGCAAACTTTATTTTCATTATCAGGTAGTACATAACCCTCGGGTTGTTCCATGTATACCTCTTCATCCAAATCACTATTCAAAAATGCAGTCTTTACATCCATTTGATGAATATACAAACCATACAAAGAAGCCAAAGCAAATAACACCCTGATTGAAGTTATTCAACCAACTATAGGGGAATATGTATCGAAATAGCGATACCTTCCTTCTGTCTATACCCTTTTGCTACTAATCTAGCCTTTAAAGATTTGTATGGAACCATCTGTATTACATTTCTTCTAAATATCCATTTACAGCCCATAGGCTTTGAACTGGGAGGCAAATCATTAAACATATATGTAATATTACCAAAGATAGGATTCATTTCTTCCTCTATTGCCTCATTCCAAAATGCAACATCCCTTGAAGGCATTGCTTATACTAAATCTCTTTGGATCTTCATCAACATTTAGTATCATAGGTATTTGTTTATAAACAAATTTTCTAATTCCTTCTACAAGAAAAGTTACTTCTTGTTTATACACAAAATTTGGATCCAATTTCTTTTCAATCTACTTCTTTGACTCCTTCTAATATCATTAGGAAATTCATTATATTTCCTTTTATTAGAAAAATCATCAAATTTTGAATCTATATCTTGTGAATTATTGATTCTTGATCATGAGAATCAGCATAAGTATCAGTATACATCTCTAGATTCCACAATTAATTTAGAATTTACATCAAGTATATCTATATGCTTTTGAATTTTCACCATATCCAACAAAGATACTTTTTTTTTGCTTTTGGTCCTAATTTAGTTCTTTTAGGATCTGGTGCCCTACAGAAAGCTAGCCAACCCCAAACTCTAAAATAATTTAGGTTTCGCTTTTTACCTTTCCATGCTTCATAAGGAGATATTCCAAATTTCTTTGAGGGTATCCTATTGTGTACATAAAAAGTTAATAATGATTCATCCCATAGGTTCATTGGCAACTTGGCATTTAGTAACATGGCATTTACCATTTCTACTAATGGTCTATTCTTTCTTTTTGCCAAATAATTTTGCGGGGTATAGGGTGCACTTATTTGATGTACAATACCAGTTTTCTCACAAGAAGAAGTAAACTCATTGAGGAAATATTCACCTCCTCTATTACTTCTTAAACATTCGATTTTCTTTACAAGTTTATTTTCTACATGATGTATTTAGCTTTGTAGATTTTAAACTTTTTGAATGTTTGGTCTTTAGTTTTCATCAAATAAACATGTGTAATTCTAGATTTGTCATCTATGAATGTTATGAAGTATTTATTTCCATCTCTTGTTAACATACCATTCAATTCATAAATATCAAAATGAATAAGATCTAAAAGATCACCATCTCTTTCTATACTAGCAAATGATTTTTTTAGTCAATTTTGCTTGGTTACATATTTCACATTTATCACAAGCATTTTGACCATAAGAAATTAAACCATGTTCCGACATAAATTTTAAAGTTCTAAAATTAACATGTGCTAAACAATTATGCCATAAGGAAAGAGATTCAACAAGACACACAGAAACAATATTATTATTAATACTTAGTTTAATCATCCCATTACATGAGTAACCCTTTCTTAAAAAGATCCCATTTTTAGTTAGGTAAAACTTTTCGTTTTGTATAACAACCTTTATACCTTTCTTATATAATAAAATTGCAGATACTATACAAAGATTTTTCTTCAATTCGGGAACAAATAGTACATTTACTAGAGTAAGTTTCTTCTCGAATGTAAATTGTAATTCTACAACTCCTTTGCCTAAGACTTTTGCATTGGCATTATTTCCCATAAGAAAATGTTGATCCTCCTTAGAGTCTTCAAATTCCTTGAGTTGGGACTTGCCATTGCAAATGTGAATGGTTGCACCACAGTCATATCACCAATCAAATGATGTAGTGTTGGAAGCGATGTTTATGTCAGATATCATGCCAATGTGCAATTTTGACACCATAGCCACCAATTCCTCCTCATCTTCTCCCACAATGTTTGCATGGTTAGGATTCTCCACTTTTTGCTTCTTGAGAATTCTGCATTCTTTCTTATAGTAGCCCTTTTTTCCAAAAATGAAAACACTTTCTATTATTTTTAACATCATTAGAAGTGCTAGCAGAAATTCCAACATTATTGGTGAAACTTTCTAGTGCTAGTTCCATTCTCAACAACATTCACTTTGTGTACATCTTATCACTCACTAGACTTTTACCTTCAGGAATACGAGTTTCTTCTTTGATTTGAATGTGCAACAATAGTTGATCAACAGTGATATTTTCATTAAAGTGCATGAGTTTCTTACGGTAATTAGCCCATTTAGGAGGTAATTTTGTAATAATTGTAGCCACTTGCATTGCCTCAGAAACATCAATTTTGAGATATTTGAGTTTGGAAACTAAGATTTGAAACTCATCTACTTGAGTCATAAATTGACTTATTGTCTACCATAGTGAATTCAAAATACTTTAAAGAAACAAATTTGTTGATACCTTGTTTCTCATTTGTATATTTTGTCTCCAAAGCTTTCCAAAGTTTTACCGGATTTTCTACGCCTTGGAAAAGATCACATAATCGGTTCGAAAGTGTGTGCATGATGTAGCGACAACATCTTACGCAATCTTCAACATATTTTTTATAAGAAGCCTTCTCAACATCCGTACTTTATTCATTTGGCACCTTAGACTTTGGATGAACTTTACATCCACATTGTAGAAAATACTTAACTCGATTAAAAGGAATTTGATCTTGTCCTTCCAACTAGTAAAGTTAAGACCATTTCCATCAAAACGGTCTAGTTTGAACTCATGGTTATTCACTTTTATAGTAGTGATAGGATTGTTGTTCTCCATGTTAACAAAGAAGAAATAACACTTTAAGATTGTTGGGGGAAATTTACTACAAACACAAAAAACGAATAACAACTTTGAAAACTTTAGTATGAGTGATCTCTATCCTTAAAGTGTTATTTGCCCCCACTATGAATAGTTGTTGAAAGGTTTCTGGCAAACACAACTACTACGAATCACCAAAGTACCAAGAACACTTACTCAACAATGCAAGTGTTATTCCCTTGAACACTGTAGAACAAGTATAAGACTAAGAACAAGAAGAAGACTATAAAATCTGATTTTTTGTGTGTGTATATTATGCCTTTTATGGAGTCTCATATTTATAGACACATCAAACACATCACCAAAGGTTGTATCAATTGATTGGCAACCCAAAGAAACTAAGTTACAACTTTTAAGATGAATGGACAAAACTTTTTAGCCATAACTCAAATAAAGAGGTGCTATCTTTTATTTAAATTTGCACCAATTCATCACAAGAGAAGTTGTAAAATCAAATTTTTAGCACTTAATTACATATGAAGTCTCGTATTATTTTTATAAGCTATCATTGGAAAATGCCAAAAGACACAATTTGAAACATAATGTTTCATGTATTTATTTCCAAGACCTGGCAGGACCTGCTCCAATTTCTTCCTCAATTTTGACTATGATGCAGGTCGAATTTGGAAAATGCAAAACATGAAAGTTGTAGCACTATGTCTTAGCTTTCCAAAACATCTTGAATCACCCCAATTGAAGCTCGGACAAGAAAGTCATTCTCAATCTACCAAACTATGTCCAAATCACTCATCGCTGGTGCATGTAAATTCCAATTTTGTAAGTTTCCTCTAGTTTTGTGATCAATTTTAATTCTCTTTTATTTCACTCAAACCCTAAAAAACTCAAAATAAATTATTTTAGCTAATAATTAGTCAATTCTTTCTTATACATCACTAAAAGTGAGGTCAACGATGCATAAAATATACGATATTTATGAGCTTATCGACTACTCCACACTTAGTTTTAAATCGTTCTTGAGCAAAATATAAAAATAAAACACAAACATACTCAACACATCTCATCAATTATTTACATTAATAACCAAGAATCAAACCATCGTAAGGAAAATAGTCAAATGATAATAAACCCCTACACATGAATTCCAGTGTAGGTGTGTGCATAGCCATACAAAAATAACTTTTAAGACACTCAAATTAAGTCATGCAAATCCTTTGAATTTTTCTAAATACTATATAGCTTGCTCTTCTTACATTGCTCCTCTAATATAGACAATTGACTCGACTTAAATTAGGTAGGAATTTTAGCTTGTAATGTAAGGCTAGGATCTTGGCTAACAAAGAAGGGGAAAAGGATAACGGTCTATAAAGAAGAAAATGAGTTTTAAATTAATATTTGGCTTATTAACATAAAACTTCTTTTTGAACATTAAAACACCCATCCTTCAAAGAAGTAACCCAATACTTAATTGACCAAACAGCCATAAAAATTTTGTGCAACAAGTAAAATAAAATCCTAATTTTTCAATTTCATCCCTACTCACTAACACTTCTTAAAAATATCTCCCATTTTTTTTCTTTCTTTGAATCAGAATGCTACTTCATTTTCCATCTTTCTTTTTTTTTTTTGATTCCCCAAAATAAGAACCAGTGGTAGGCACTACCTATAAAAAAATATCTATGCAGATACCAATGATAGGCACTACCTACTAACACTCCAACGCAAGTGCCAATGATGGGTACCACTTGCAATGGTCAAAACAATTTTTTTTTAAACATCCCTATACCTTAAATGTACACTATTTATTCAAACACTCTCATACAATAACCTTTCATCCTTATATTCCCTTAACAATTAGTGTGGCATTAATGAGTTGTTTTTAAGAGATTTTTAGGATAGGTCACAAAGGTGGATAAAAAATGAATTAGAAAAAAATGAATAGTGCTTCTGTCCATTCAAAACAAATTAAGGCTCAAACAGGGTTCTGGGGATAAATTTTATAGTTATGTTTGGCTTGAAAGGTTTAAACGTCCAAAGAAATGCCTAGCCTCATCTTTAAATCAAATCAAATTATCTAAAATTTCACCTCAAAAATGTAATAAAACAAGTGTCTGGAGTAAAATATAAGTGAATCAACATAATAATTTCTTAGTGCCAAAAAGCTACAACATTTTAGGGCTATTAGTGCTCAAAAAATTAGAAATCATGCTAGGAAAATATTAAAACTAACCACCCTACTCATGAAAACTTAGCTAAAAAATTATTGAGTAGAAAATCAAAGAAACGTGCTAAGCAATTTGTGAAAAAAAATTTCAAAAATTTGAAAAGCTCTCAAATCAAAAGTTAAGTTACAAATATGAAAGCAAAAATTTAACCAACTATGAACAAACAAAGCACCAATCAAATAGAAATTAAGAAAACTCCCCATTCTACACTTAGAGTATATCATTGTCCCCAATGCAAAATTGAAGAGTAAAATAGGAAAAAGGAAAGCTTTTCGGTCAATGAAAAATGTTTGGTGTCGTTTATGTTGAACTAAATACCATTGAGTCAAAGTGAAAAACATCAACCACTAAAACAAAAACAAAACATAAAAACCTTAAGATATTAAGAAACTATAAAACAAAGAAACTAAATTGTTCTATAGTTAAGAAAGATATCCTAACTGCTTATGGGCATACAGAATAAAGCTATGAAATAAAATATAAAAGAGTACGAAAAATTAAAATGCAGGAAAACAGGAAAAATCAAGACTATGGTCAATCCTCATCATCTAGGGCCAACTCTTGAGGAAAATGAGGAAAGGGTGAAAACGTTGATGGACTTTCCCCACGCTTCCTAGCCATTTGCCAAGCCTTCATTGTTTGTTGCTACGTATGCTGGCACTATACCTATAATATAGGCATCAAATCGCTGTCGCATATGTTGTCGCTCTTGTAAATTTTATTGTAAAATCTCCTCGAGTCCTCGACTCAACTTCATTGGCTGGTTGTTGAGAAGTAGAAGCATGCAGTCCTTCTAGCATGTGGCTAGACAACCCCCTTCATCACAAGTGGTTTCCCAGCCTTCAATTGTTCCTCAACTGGATCCATAGCCGCCCCTGCTCCTAAACATAAAACTGTGATCAAGTGTGGATACTATAACCTATATTACTTGGTAGTCGCTGAATGAGAAATCCCGTTATGAATTTTGTCTGACATCAATAGACCTTCCAATGTCGATACAATACAATAATTTAGCACATCTTATAGTAGCTTCTGAAAGATGACTTACCGAAAGAAGTCAAACACATATAAATTAAAACCAGACTTGCCATTCAGGTTTAAGCCTATTGAAAGCAAAATGCCGAGCTACTTCCCGATTAGCTATAAAGGTCCATTGTACCTCCCCATTGCATAGGACACTTAGCTAGAATTATGCTGAGCCCTATGTTGGCAACGCAAATTCCCAGCCACTCATTTCTTTGGACCCGGTTTAGCTTCAAAATCTAATTGATCGCATCTGCCGAGATGTCCACATGTCGCCCCTCACGTACACTTATTGGTCACTATAATGAGTCAAATTAGAATAAAATTCTCTCACCACAGTTAGTACCACATCAATAAGGGTAACAATGAAGTGGTTCCATCCATGTTCCCGTATAACTTGGCAAATCTCCGGTGCCCCACACGGAGGTACATATACTCCTATTTCTTTAATTGTCGCCCGCTTTAATATATCAGTCTCATATTTCTTTAGGGCAGTAGCATTTAAAAATTGCCTCAGCACTGCCAGTTGTTGGGGTTGCTCTTGTTAGGCTTGCTGTGGCCTTGATGACAATGATGCGGGAGCCTTACCCTTCACCGAATCATGTGTTCGCCCCATACCTATTAGAGTCACTTGTTAGAATAACCAAAAATCCCACCTTTATACAAATTTCACATTACAATTAATAACCCATCCTATTGACTTCGAGTTGAATCACAGGATTAGTGGTCATTCTAAGTAGCGCATAAGAAATGGAGTTATACTAAGGCTGATAGTCAAAAGATGAACAATCTTACTCTCAAATTATGAAACATGTCATTGGATGGAAATTCATGCAATTATTCCGAGTGTTTTAACAAATTCACTCGTTGAGCCATTTTAAAAAATACTTGGTGTGCATAATCTAATAACTCCATAATTTGAATAAAAAGTGGTTCATTTACTTAGTACTAACCACCATGAACTACAATGAATATCCAAATTTCAATTCATAAGCAGAAACATGCCACAAAACCATGTATTGAGATGATTGATTATAAACTCAATCATTTATACCATAACAATGATAGGGTAACAAAAATCACTAGGGAAAAGAATATGAAAAACATCACAAACCTATCCTTATGATCATATTATCACATAATTGAAGTAATTCTAATGATAGGAATAGCTAAATTCCAACATAAAATCTATCCAAACAATATATCGAACACATGGTGTGCATAAAAACAATTCAACTTATTGAGAAAAATTCAATTAAAAAATCATCCCTCACAACAATAAGAATAAAATTCATACATAATGTATAAAAATTAAACTATTTAAGATCAATTAGGCATGAAAAATCGGACCTTTAATGATGTGCAGGTAAAAACACAAATAGGAAAAATTTTAAGAAAGAAAGAAAACCATACATTTGTTAATGAAAAAGTTGTATGGGTTTGAAATTTGGATGAATATAGGATGGAGAAACCAATTGAAAAGTTAAAGACTTGGGGATAGAAGAGATTTTTGGGAGGAGGTTTGGGAGAGAATTGAAAAATAGAAGAAAAAAAGATTAATCCATTGTTGTATAATCGAAGGCTTAAAAAACCCTTCTCAGCATTGCGCCTGTGCAGGCACGTAATCCATTAGAGTTGAGAAATTTCATTGAGTTTGTGCTTGGAAATTTTGCAGCTCATGGGCAGTCAACACGATCTCCAATGAGTAAATATTCGTCTCAATGCAAACTTTTTCAACTCAATAACTTAAAACACTCCTCTCTTGGCCCCAAAAGTCATTTTTCTTCAAACTGTTTTCTCACAAATTAATTTAATGAACACATAAACGACACGAAAGCAAGAAAAATGAAACAAAAACATAAGAACAAAAATAAAAAAGAAACATGGATTGCCTCCCATATAGCACCCTTGTTTATAGTCTTAGGCTTCACTTTGGTTTGTTTGATCAAATATTGACAAGGTGGACGATTTCCTTCCCCTCATTAATAATCCCACCATAGTAGCACTTCACCTGTTGGCCATTAACCTTGAAATTTCCTTGATTTCCTTTGAGTTCCACCGTACCGTACAAGAATTCTGCACTACTTGCAAACGACCTGCTCCATCTTGACTTCAACTTTTTGGGAAACAACTTGAGCCTCAAATTGTATACTAAAACCATGTTCCCGGCCTTCAAATTATTTTCAAGAATAGATGTCTTTCATGCAACATCTTAGCTTTCTTCTTGTACAGTCGTGTATTCTCATAGGCTTCTCTTCGGACCTCATCTAACTCATTTAAATCAAGAAGCCTCTTCTTACCGGCTTCCTTTATGTCATATTTGAGAGTTTTGATTGCCCAATATGCCTTGTGCTCAATCTTAACCGGAAGATGACAAGCTTTACCATAAACTAGTCGGGAAAGAGACATCCCAATTGGGGTCTTGAAAGTGGTCCTATATGCCCAAAATGCATCATCTAGCTTCTTAAACCAATGCTTCCTTGGTGAATTTATGGTCATTTCAAGTATGCGCTTCAACTTCCAATTTGAAACTTCTACTTGCCTAGAAGTTTGTAGGTGGTATGGTAGGACGATTTTGTGGGTAACTCCATATTTAGCTAAGATGGATTCAAACAAGGAATTTTTGAAATGTGATCCTCCATCACTTATAATAGTTCGCAGAACATTAAATCGTGAGAAGATATTTTCCTCACACAAAGTTTGCCACCACCCTTGTATCGTTCGTTAGTAGTGCCACGGTTTCAACCCACTTGGACACATAATCTACTACCACAAGAATATATTATTATGTGATGATGGAAAAAGGCCCATAAAATCAATACCCCACACGTCAAAAATGTCGTAAACCAGTATATTTTGTAACGGCATTTTATCTTTTCAAGACAAATTCCCTACATGTTGACATTGATCACATTGGGTTACAAAATCTCTTGTATCACAAAACAATGTTGACCAGAACAATCCGCCTTGCAACACTTTTGCAGCAGTTCTTTGTGAGTCGTGATGTCTCCCTACTAGTGAAGAGTAGCAATGAAATAAGACACTTTGTACCTCAATCTCCAGAATGCACTTTATTACTTGATCCTTACACCGGTGATAAAACTAAGGGTCATTCTAAATATAGTACTTTATTTTCAAAAGAAATTTCTTTCTTTGATTTACATTCATGGTGGACAGAATGATCTCGGCGGCTAAGACGAGACTGAGTTGACAATTCCCACTTCCCAAGGTTCTCCATCCTCCATTCTCATCAAATGTTCTTCTGGAAATGTCATTTATGGGCACTTCATTACCGTTTCTTGCCATGGGAACCTCGAGTCTTGAAAGGTGATCTGCCACAGTATTTTTGACTTCTTTCGTGTTCACCACCTCTGAGTCAAATTCTTGCAATAGTAAAATCCATCCAATAAGTCTAGGTTTAGAAGCATTTTTGGTCAATAGGTATTTAAGGGTTGAATAATCAGTATGAACTATCACCTTATTACCTATCAAATATGACCTAAACTTATCAAATGCGAAAACTACTGCCAATAATTCCTTTTCGGTGGTAGAGTAATTCATTTGTACTTCATTAAGGATTTAGCTAGAATAATACACAACATACAAGACTTTTTCTTTCTTTTGACACAATGCTGCACCCACGCCATAGTCGCATGCATCACACATCAATTTGAAAAGTAAATTCCAATTTGGTGTGGCTATCATGGGTATAACTGCGGTAATCAAAGCTTCTTTTAACTTAATAAATGCATAAAAACATTTATCATCAAAAACAAAAGGCACATATTTTTGTAAAAAAGCACATAAAGGAGAGAAATCCAAGAAATTTTTTTAATGAAACGCGAAAAGTCCTCACTCCCTTCACATTCGTGGGTGTGGTAATTTTTCAATGATTTGTACCTTACTTTTATCTACCTCTATGCCTTTAGATAAAACACGACAGCCTAAAACAATCTCCTCCTGATCCATAAAATGACACTTTTCCTAGTTAAGTGCCAAGTTTGAAGACTCACATCTTTCCAATACACATGCAAGATTATTTAAACATGAATCAAAAAAGTCACCAAACACACTAAAATTATCCATAAAAATCTTCAATAAACTTTTCAATCATATCATGAAAGATATCATACATACATATCTTAAAGGTATTAGGAGTATTGCATAAGCCAAAAGGCATGCGCTGATATGCAAATGTGCCGTGTGGATAAGTAAATACATAGTGGTTTTCTCTTGATCCTAAAAGGTTATGGAAATTTAAAAATAACCTAAATAACCGTTGAGAAAGCAATAAAATGCATGTCTAGATAATCTTTCAAGCATCTAATTATTGGAGAGTAAGGGAAAATGGTCTTTCCTAGAGGCTTCATTAAGTTTTTTATAGTCTATACACATTCGTTACCCCGTCAATAATTTAGAGGGAATTAATTCATTCTTTTCATTTATGACTACAGTCATCCCCCCTTCTTTGGACTACATACGTTGGGCTAACCCACTCACATCACTGATGGGATATATGATCCTGGCATCTAGCAATTTTAAAACCTCATTCTTAACCACTTCTTTTAAAGTTGGATTTAACCGCCTTTGAAGTTGTCTAATAGGCTTATAGGTGTCATTAAGAAGTATTTTGTGCATGCAAACAATAGGACTTATGCCTTTTATATTCTCAATGCTCTATGCAATTGCTCCATGATGTTTCCTGAATACAAATGTTAATTTACTTGACAATTCAATATTAGAAATACTTACCTGCTTACCTATTGTTGCCGAATGATTCTCGAGCTTACCTTGTTGGTCAAGAGTTTTAGATGGTTCCTCATTATCCTTCTTGCTCTTTGGTATGTCTTCCTTTCCTTTTGCACCATTCTCTATCTTGCTCGACTCATCATCCTCCACTTTCTAAGTGTCACGCCCTTGACCCACACATATCAGGCACATGCCATTCGTCGTATCCATGGGCCCATACTCCCACGAATACAAGGTATCATTCATATATAGTAACCTCAAATATAAATTACGCAGTGAAAATATCTACTCACAAATGATATCCAATTTAATGCGGTACTTATTCAAATAATAAATCCTAAAATAAATAAAAACATAGTGTCACGAGCACACATGCTCTACTTATTCCAATAGATGGACTATGCAAAATCAAATAACTATAATAGAATCCTATTACTAAATAACAATCTTCTTTGTCCGAGTGCGTCTATGCTTTGTCCTCCTATGATGATGTATTCGTACTCATCGTCTGTACAAAAATATAAGGAATGGGGTGAGCAACAAGTCGCCCAATAGATAGCACTTACACCCTGCTAGATCAGGCAGTTATATATACATATACTTTTCGCAAAGACAAGTCATACTATCACACGCATATGCTTTTATGAAAATCATCTTTCTAAATCGTATGTCATTTTCATTACATATAGTCATGTAATTCAACTTACATTTCAAAATTCATTTATCATTTATCAATATCAAGTCATATAACACATACTTTTCAAATAATCTATAACATATCACAAATTCATTTCCAAATCATGTGCACTTTTTTTTAGAGGCTCAAACCATACATGCTTTCATTGGCTCTGAAGACTCAGCCTAGTGATGGACCTCACTAGAAAAGGTTGTCAAGAAGTTTTCACGAAACCACTTAACCTATCGTATATCATTTATCGTTTATCAATATACCAGTATACCAGTATATCAGTATAAATCAGGACTATGGCAAATCCCTACCGATTGTTTCATGTCCGTTTAGAGCCTTTGTCCATTAATATTTACCCATTACTCACATGCATTTCATACATATCAAAAATCATGCATATATCACATTTTTATAACTTGAAAATCAAGCAAGTCAAATAGCCATACATGATCCAGATTTTCATAATCAAATAATCATTTCGTAAAACACATTTCATAAAACAATTAAGTAAACATGCAAATTTATAAAATTATTTAAGAAAATATATGGGTTTGTAAAACAAATTACAAATCAGAGGGTAAGAACCACCTACCTCGATATGCCAAAGAATCACGTTACTCTTGTACTTGCTCATTTTTAGTATTTCGTATAAAAAATTCACGTTTTTATCACTTCGTATATGCTTGGTATTTACTTAAATATCCTATAACAGTTCTCTAAATACTCAACCTTTCCAAACGTCTATAATTTTCCTAATTTTTGCAAAAATAGTATTTACTATCATATCATAGTTTTCTTGCAGTAACCGCATAGATGAAAAGATATTTCGAAGTCATTATTATAGCATTATAAGACTTACTATAATTAAGAAAACTCATCCATAATATTTGAAAAACTTTGTGGACTCCATTTGTGCTAAATAAAACATTTTAGCATAGTTTACAAACTTAGAAATCCATTCGGGGTCTTTTCGTAACTTTGAAAAACTAATTTGGGCTTTTATGTAACTTTTAAAATACTTGAGGGTATTTTGGTCATTTCACCAAGTCATTAGGGGTCTCTATATATTCTATAGAACCTTTTGGGGTTAAATATTAACTTCATTTAAACTTTTAGGGGTCAATCTATCATTTATAGAAACTTTCAGGGACCTTTGAAATGTTGACAAACTGTAAGGGACTTTTGGTAATTCCAGAAGACTACTATGGACTGATGGAATCCTTTGGAAAATCATCTGGGCTTATCTATAATTTCAGAACCTCAAAAGGACTCAATCTGTAGCTATAAAAGTTTCTTGGGCCTTTGTAAGAGTTGTATTTAAAACTTTGGGGGGGTTAAGACGCAATTTCAGAAACTTCTATCAACTTTCTTCATCTTCCTCCCGAGAGCTCCATCGCTGCAGCTATATTCTTTTCTCCTTTTTTTTTTCTAGTCTCCTCTCTCTAATTTTTCTTCTTCTTCCTTCAATTCTACTCTCTGATCTCTTTTCTCCCTGATCAAATCACTCTTTTTTTTTTATAAAAATATCCAGCTATAATAAAATACTATTATAATTCAAAATATATATATATATATATATAATTTTAATATGCATAAATCCGATTTTAATCTTAAGAAAATAATCATATAAATTAACTAGTAATAGTAACTTTTACATTAATTGAACTAACTTCCTAAGAAATTAATCTAATAAAGTGAATAACTAATATTCAAAATTACTAAGCATCTAAATTTTCTAAAATAAAAAAATGAAAATAATTAATTAAGACTAAGGAAGAAGAAGACTAACCTTTAATATGACTGAAATTTTCTCCAAGCTTTTTGTTAGTATTCGTAAAGAAAAAAGAATCGGATACTCTACCCTATAGTATATACATAGTCTAATAGTTATTTGTAAATATGTATATTGTTATTTGCAGATATGTATTACCAAAATAATTATACTATGAGTAAGATAGTACTATTCTAGTTATTTCATCCCTTAGAACTCTTAAGGATTTTTATCCTCTACTTGACTTAGGTCTTTTTTTTTTTAAAAAAATAAATTAAAATACTGAAACAAAAATAAAATAAAAATTCGCGGGTATTACACTTCGACTCCAGTGTTTTCCCACTCCTCAATATGACAGCTTAAACACGCTCCTTTCACTTGGTATTATCCCGCGGGTTAGGAATTATATCACTTGGTAATGTTCGCGCTGGTCGCTCATTATTTTGGCGAGCTATCTGCCCCAATTATAACTCAATGTTCCTCGTGATAGCTAGCAGATTCTCATACTGCCTTTGCAACCTCTCGACATCCCTTCTCAGATTATCATCATTGGACGTCTCATGATTCACATGTATATATACCAGGAGGATAATTTGGATTTTGAAATAGTGGTCTTGTTGGTGGAGGTTGTATGAGCTATTTTGTTGAGGTGGAAAATTTCGGGAATTCCTCTGATATGGTGGTAGGTATGGTCTAGATGACAATGGTTGATTGGACAAATTATGTTGAGATGCATTTGACTGAAATGATGGATTTTGGATATTTGCTTGATTTGTCCAGGAAAAGTTGGGATGGTTCTGCCAAGACGAGTTATAAGTGTTTCCATAGTTGGTGGACTGATTTCTTGTGGTGGGATTTTGATTAGAAATGAATTGAATCTGTTCACCTTGCATCACTGAAGTATCACAGAAGCCATTTTGGTAATTTTCTCTACAGAAATCACAACTTAAGATCCCTTGGGATGTCAAACCAATTGAGTTCACTGAGTTTCTTCCCATATTCTTTATAGCCTTGGTCAAGTTTGTAATGGCACTCATCATCATGTTCAGCCAAGATAAGAAAATATCATAATTAGGCATACCTCTTTAGTTGGATGTTGGCTTGATTCACTTGTTGTTGTTGTCCAACTACAGGAGTTATTGCTGCATGATAGTAATGTATAGATGTCATTCTCTCCAACAACTCTAGTACTTCATCTAGAGTCTTATAGGGGAAAGAACCTCCTGCACTTGCATCAACTATAAATCTAGTCTCTAGAAATAGTCCATTATAGAAGGTTTGGACTTGCAGCCATAGAGGTATAACATGGTGTAAACACTTGCTCAACAGCTCCTTAAAGTGGTCCCACACTTCACCTAAACTCTCTCCATTGATTTGTCTGAATGATGTGATCTCATTTCGGAGCTTAATGGTCCTAACCGGTGAAAGTGTTTGGTTAGGAACTCTTGAGCGAGTTGGTCCCATATTGTGAAAGTACCTTATCTATATGACTACAACCACAACCTTGCTCTATCCTATAAAGAAAAAGGGAATGGTCTCACCTAGATACAATCGAGGTGGAATCCATTGTACCGGAATGGATTAATAACTATACACCTCCTCATACCTAATTAAGTGCTCATAGGAAATTTCATTGGGTCCTCCTCCAAACATAGCATGTGTTTGGAGTATTTGTATTAGTGCAATCTTGATTTCAAAGTTGTTCGCTTGCACGGACAGTCGAGCAATGCTAGAATTCTACCCCTTCGAAATTAGGTATGGCATAATCTCTAAATGTCGGGGATTAGCATTGGCATTAACCAGGTTACCATTGTTGCCTACAACCTCATTTTGTTTATTCTGGGTCGGTTTGGATTCTCCATTAGATGGTCGCCTTGTTTTGAGTATTGTCGAAATGTGGTTTCTACTTATAGTCCGTTCAATCTTTAAGTCGATCGGATGAAGTGGCTAATTGGACGAACGAGTATCTACCATAAATTACAAGAAAAGAAAACCAAAGATCAAATATCGAAGAGCAAATCCAAACACAATTGAGAGAACAAGAAATAATCATAAATAAATAACAAAAGTCTAATCTAGTAAGACTCACTATACCTAATATCTATTTGTTACTAAACAAAAATAGTCCTCGGCAACGGTGCCAAAAACTTGTTCGGTGAATTGTTGATTAGTCTTTTGAAAACAATGAACAAGTAATAAAAGAAAAAATCTTAATTATCCTAATCAACTCCAACACACGCACATATATGAAGTGAGTTTGTATATAGGATGAGTAAGGATTGTTCCCACGAGGACTACTTGGAGCAAATATTAGGTTCCCAAGCCTACTTACTAGTTAGATGGAATAATCAAGAGTTTTTGACTAAACTTAAACTAAATTTAATCACGAGAAATTAAAATAAAGATAGGAATGTAAAATATTAATCCTATGGAAAGTAATTAAATATAATTGACAAAAAACCTAATTCAATCTACTCTACTTACAAGAATTTATCAAGAACAGGGATTTAAATTAATCTACTCCTACAAAAGCGATTAAAAACGATGAAATAAAACCCTAACTAATCAACTACGGAAGCAATTAAAAATTTAAATGCAATAAAACAGCAGATAAAACAAGAACAATAATTAAAGAACAAGAATGCAATGAAAATAAAAATTGAATTGCATAAAGATAAATCAAACTCAGTAATTGCAGTGAAAATCAATATTGCTGAACATCGAATCTTAAATTCTTGACAATAGAACAGAATTCTAAATTGAACATTTGAGAAAATCTACCCTTCATCTAAATTATTGTTCTAACTATTGAAAACTAAAAACTAACAATGGTTGATGATGGATCCTTGTTTTCTTTCCTTCTCTTGGTGGATTGATAACTAAAATTAAGAGGGGCTCTGGGATGATAAATACACGAATTCCCATGTAAACAGGCCCACGAGAAGACATTTATTGCAAAATAGAGTAAGCCCATAAAACCTGTCCAACAATGCATGCCTGGGCATTGCATAAATGTCATGCCTGGGCACTACTTTCAGAGACGATGATCTGAGCTATTGGTTTCAACACGTAGGCACTGCAAATTGGTCGCGCATGGGCACGCCTGGCAGCACCTAGTTCTAACTTCATACTCGATTTTGACCATGATGCAGGACAAATTTGATAAAACTTAAAACATGAAAGTTGTAGAACTATGTCTTAGATTTTCCAAACTTCTTTAATAATCTCAATTGGAGCTTGGACAAGAAAGTTATACTCAATCTACTAAACTGTGTCCAAATCACTCCTCACCGGTGCACATAAATTTTTGCAAGTTTCCACTAGTTTTGTGTTCAATTTTAACTCTTTCTTCACTCAAACACTAAAAAACTCAAAATAAACTATTTTGTCTAATAATTACTCAATTCTTGCTTGTACATCACTAAAAATGAGGTAAACGATACATAAAATATACAATATTGACGAGCTTATCACTAGGAAAAGATTTGAACTGGGATTCTTTAATCCTGAAGAAGATGGAAGATATATAGGTATCTGGTATTACAACTTGAGACCACGGATGGTTGTATGGGTTGCTAATAAATATGAATCACTCTCTATGGGTATGGGATTTTTAGGATACAACAATGTTCCGAAGATGGAAATCTCAAGCTATTGGACAAAAATGGAACCTCATACTTCAGTACTAAACTTAAGAGCTCTTGGCCCTTTAACAGGACCCTGAAGCTACTAGATTCGAGGAATATGGCTTTAATTGATGATCAATCAGGGAAGTATCTATGGCAAAGCTTTGCACAACCTATAGATACTTTTCTTCCTGGTATGAAGATGGATGAAAAGTTGAAGTTAGTTTCCTGATTGTAGTGTCTATAAACCTTACGGGAACTTTGGCATCTGTAGTCTCAAAAATTTGGCATTAAAATGTGAATGTCTTCCAGTATTCAAGCTAGTTTTTTCTAATAGATGGACTATAATATCCTATTTTTAACTTAGCATCATCTGATGGTTAAGAATTCTTTCTCATATCTAACAGCTACTTTTTAATTAAGGGAACCATTCCCTAAAGGGAACCATAGAATCTCCCTAAAAAAGAAATGATTTTTAATGTGAGCTACACATAGATAAATTAAGGATGAGCATTTGGTTCCTTAGTATTGGAATTGAATTAGAATCATAATATTGTAACATTATATTCCATGAATTGTAATTTCAAAATATTAGAAATCCTTCATTTAGAAAGTATAAAGTTTCCAGGAAATTCATTTATAATTCCAATTCTTTTGTTTAGATAGAAAAAATTCATTAAGAATTAGAATTGCTTCGATTTGGAATTCTCATTTCTTTTTAAAATAAAAAATTAATTACTAGATTTTTTAGATAAATTAGAATTATTCAAATTTGACAATCTTTCTCATTACTGAAATAAATATTTAAAATATATAACAAAATTACAATATCCAAATGCAATTTTGTCTTACTATTATAGCCCTAAAATCAAGCGCGACAAACTTTTTTTAAAAAAGAAAAAAAAACTATTATAGATAAAAAGACATTTGGCAACTAGAATTAATATTACCGCATTTGTTTAAAAATGCACATACTACTCTAAAAATTTGATAAAAAGACATTTCAGTACTAAATTAATAATATTACATAAAATCCTATCCAAAATTCAATTCCTAGCAAACGTCTATTTTGATTTCCCACCACTACTAGTCCTTATCTAATCTTCATTTTGATCTATACCCTGCAATAAAAAGAAAATTAACATGAGTTATTAAAACCTAGAAAAAAAGATTCAATAGGAATACTTCCACAAGTGACATATAGGAGTTATCAGACAACTTCTATGAGATCTATGAGACGTAGGAACCCACCATGGATTCTTAAACCCTGTTGATCAAATATAAGGTTAAGGTAAGAGTGATATACCCTCTTTAAGTAGTAATATGTGTGACGCCATATTAGAATAGCCAATGTGATATATATGTCAGATATCAAATTTCGGTGAACTTATTCTGGCCAAAGTGAAAGAGAAAAAAATGGTAGGGAGATTTGGCATGGTGCTCACTGAACCTCCGTAATATCTAACAAGTCGAGTCTTATGTCGGTCATATAGAATATCAACACATAGAAGAAGGGTTTAAGAAAACCAGTCCATGACTTGACATCCATAGAATGCTACCATCAATTCCCTATATGTTCGATAGAGCCAAAAACCGCCCCACTGATTAGAGTACGCTGATTACCCCCCAAACCACACAAGATAGTTACCACCTATCATATGGCTTTCTAGCCCTGGGAAGCAAGAGAAATGCAAGTAAGGGAACTAACAATGGACATTGAGAAACAAGAGGGGAAAGAAAAATACCAGAGGTTCTGCCTAAAGTGAAATTATGTTTTCAAAAGTGCAACATTTAGAAGCTCAATTGAGCATGCAAAATATAGGATATTAGAAATGAAGTATCACAAAAATGCCCATTCATAGAAGAAAAGTTACCTCTAATTGCCTTCAAAAGGATTCCTTTCATTTTTCAATTCTCTTATAAAAGCCAAAAGACTAGGGACAATTCAATAACTGAAAAACTAGTCAAATAAATCATAATCATTTTCATCATTTTTTGTTGCCAATGGTACTAAAGCTACTCACATTTGCAAGAGGTTTTCACTAGAGCTCTTATCCCAAATATGAGAGCTTGCCTAAATCCAAGCTGGTAAAGACAGGGCTTGTCCCCAAATTATTCATTTGATAAGTAAATAGGAATTAGAACAAGTTTTGAATGACTTTTCATCTCTAACATAATACCAAAAATCCAATTAATTAGAGCTACAAAGTTCACATGCACTAGTTAAATTCCGAAGCTGAATTTATTTAGTAGTCCAAAAATTAAAGTACTTATAATATGAGACAAGGAAGATACCATATAAATATAGGGATCAATACTATCTTTGCTCCAGACCACTTTTATCTGTTCCAAATTAAGCAATCTGCAGCAAGGCCACAAGGAGGAAACCAATAGGTCATCAAATATGGTTGTCTTCAATGTATCAAATTAGCTAAGCATCAAAGCCAGTAGCATCGAGAGATGCAGCTGCCATGCAAACCTCAAATCTCTAATATAATCCCATAATTGAAAAAATTGATTAATGCAGTCAAACTCTATCATCACTGCTTCAAAAGCACCACATAAGTATAGAAAAAGGAAGAACCACCAAAAGCTTATTCTCTCTTGGCAATTAGATAGCCTATACCACTTTCTTTTTCTTTTTTCTTTGTTATAGAAATTTTAAATCAAAAAACCAATGACACTCAAATAATGCAATATAAACCTTTAAATTGAATTTAATTTGAACAACTAATAGGCCTCTTTTCCATTCAAGATAAAAGAGGCTTTACCATTTTTTTTTAGGCTTTCTTCAAAATATACAAATTGGATCTTCAATCAAGCCCTAAGACCTAGGATTTCAGTCCCAAATTAAGATACACACAGGCTTGGAAATCCTAAATAATAGGACAACTGGCCAATTAAACAATAAATAGTATTAAACTAATTAAGAAAGAAAAAAGCTTCCAAAATCTCATAGATTTATTAAGGCAACTTATCCAAGAAAATTTTCACAATTCTACCGATTAAACCATTCAATTACGATTGATGATGGAGATCATACCTGAAAATGAACTCGAGAAAATGGTTCAGAACACTAGATTTGTTGTCCAGAAACACAGTTTTTGAAACCCTAGATTAGAGGCAAGTTTTGAAATGACTTTCATAGCCGATGATTTGAGGCTACCCGAAGGCGACCGGAGGATGCAATGATTAGAGGTAGAGGAGATGGCAACAGAAGAAGCAAAGGTAGGGGATGGTGCAGTAATGTTGAGAGAGGAGAAAAATAGCCAAAAGAATGAAAAGATTTTTTCTAAAGAAAATGACAAAAATCTTTATTTAATTGATATTGTTTTAGTTTGGGCTTCATATAAAAGTCACAAAGGGAACCTAGATTTCCATTCCTCATTATCTAAAATAGATAGAGAATATCTAGCAATTCTATTACTAACTCTATTTATACATCTAGCGACATAGAGAAAATTACATGAAATAAAATATTTTGCTAAATAAAGAATATATGACAAAATAATCCAATAGAAACATCATCAGTCCACTAATTCTGAAGCTATTAACCCAAAGCATCAGACTCCACTTCAATATGATGCCAAGCTTGAAGTCTATCTCGCAATAAAGCGAAACAGATTGCCAATGCTCCAACTTTTAACATCTAAAATCCCAGAACAATTAATAGCCCAAGCACCTTTCAAATGTCCCACAGAATTCCTTGCAACAACTCCAATACCAGATTTTCCAGTTGCATGATGTGTAGCAGCATCAGAATTGAGCTTAATACAACCTGTTGGTGGACTCTTCCAAGCAATCACTGTCAGATCACTAGAAACAGGCATAGAAGAAACAAACAATACATTTTGATGTTCAATCCATTCAGATTGTGTTGTAGATATTACATCAAATTCAGAACTCCAAGAATGATCAAATAACCACCTATTCCTTGACTTCCACAAGTGCCAAAGAATAAAAGTAGTTAAGCAAACAACATCTAAGAAATCATTACCTTTAGATAATTTAGTCAAGGCATCCCACCACAACCAGAAATTAGTTGGAAGATGTTGAAATTGGACCAAGAAATAGGAGATAGACATCTTCCAAACAATTTGGGAAAATGGGCAGTAGACAAAAAGATGTTCCAAAGTTTCAACACTAACTCCACATCTAGGACACCTATCATCAACAATCTGGAATCTAGATGAGAGAACCCCCTAACAACAATGACACCATGATGACATTTCCATACAAAATGTTTAATTTTGTTTTTAACAGGCAAGTGAAAATTTTTTCCAAACAACCTTTTGAGTAGCAAAATTTCTACTATGGATAATAGCATGAGATGAATTATCCTTAACTTGGCAATAACCAAATTTAACAATATAAATACCATTTTGAGTGTAATGCCAAACTCTCTTATCTCTACCCGCAACAATATAAATCGGGATTTGAAGAATAACCTCAACATCATCCTTAGAAAAGAGATTTCGAACTAGATGATGATTCCATCCATTCTTATCAAAATTAAAAGTTAAGAAACCTAATGCAAATCATAACCAGCAGATTTTAAAGTTTTCTACTAAAATGAAAGGGATGTAGGCAACCAAGGATTATCCCAAATTCTAATGGAATAACCATTACCCACAAAAAATCTAGAACCAGAAGCCACTAATTTATTAGCAAACATTAAACTTTTCCACAAGAAATAGGAAGAAGGCTTAATCGAAGAAGAGAAAATAGAAGTATTGGGATAATACTTAGCCTTTAAGACACGACTCACAAGAAAAATTAGGCAAAGTAAAAAGTCTCCAAATCTGTTTACCTAAAAGAAAAACATTAAAAGATTGAAAGTCTCTAAAAACCAAACCCCCCCTCCCAACTCCTTAACTTCAGTTAATTTGGATCGCCCCATCCAATGCATCCTTTTGTTATTATCATGCTCACCACCCCACCAGAATTGAGAAATAATACTAATCTCCTTACAAAGACCAGAAGAGAGTTTAAGACAAGACACTGCATAAATAGGAAGTAACATCAAAATATATTTTGTTAAGTTTACTTACTAGTATGATTTAAAAACTTTTCCTTCCATCCTTTGACTTTACGCCGTCAGCCTTTGCTTAATAAAAGTGAAAACCTAATTTTTAGTCCTACCTAAAAACATAGGAAGACCCAACTATTAAGGAGTTCCCTTATCAGCCACACCTTCCCAAAAATGAATATTTCATGCTTTAAAGTAGAAGGAGCATTACGACTAAAACCAATAGAAGACTTGTCCAGATTGACAATCTGAATAGAACAAGCTTAATTCTTATTTAACAAAGATGAAATATTCTTAATTTCTTGGACGCCATCCTTACAAAACAATAAAATATCATCAACAAACAAGAAATGAAAAATTTTAGGCCTCTCTCTACTAATGCTAATCCCAGAAATTTCTTTATAAATGCTACTTCACTCAACAAACTACTTAAACCTTCAATACATAAAAGAAAAGGATACGAGGATAAAGGATCCCTTTGATGAGGACCTCTAGAAGATTTAATATAACCACACACAGTACCATTAATGCTAAAAGAATAAGAAACTGTGGACACGCATTTCGTTGTCCAACAAATCCATTGAGCACAAATCCTATTTTTTCCATAATTTTTTTCCAGAAAATTCTACTTAACCCTATCATAGGCCTTACACGTATCAAGTTTAATAGTCATAAATTCCTGTTTTCCTTTCCTTTTACAATACAAATAATGCATATACTCATGTGCAATCATTACATTATCCAAAATCTACTTTCCAGAAATGAAAGCAGATTAGGATTTGTATATACATTTAGATAAAAAAGGTTTGAATTTGTTTACAAGAACCTTGGAAACAATTTTATAAAGAGTGTTATACAAGCTAATAGGCCTATATTGAGTCACATCAGAAGGAATTTTAACCTTAGGGATCAAAGAAATAATAGTATGGTTAATGGTAGCAAGCAAAGGGCCAAAAAAAAAAAAAAAAAAAACTAGAAATAGCAATCTTAAGCAACAACATTCCAAAATTTTTGAAAAAAAAGTGGCGTTAAAGCATTAGATTCAGGAGCTTTATTAGGAGACATTGAAAAAATAGCTTTTTAATTTCAGCTTCTGAAAGTGGTTTAACAAGTTTAGCATGCATTTCAACAGTCATATTTGAGGAAATACTTGTCAAAATTTCATCAAAATTAGATGGAGAAGATGTAATAAGAAGATCAGAGTAATAGCTAGAAACTTCTTGAACCACATTATCCAAAGACTCACAAGCCCCACCATTAACTTTCATCAAACTCAACAAATTGTTCCTTTTCCTTCTACACACAGTGGAAGTATGAAAATATTTAGTATTTTTATCTCCATCTTGAAGTCATTTAACCTGAGATTTTTGATACCAAAAGATCTCCTCTTCCTTATACGCCAAACTTAACTTATGTTTCAACCTTTTTAACACCTTAGAGAACTTGGAGTTGGAGATTGAGATTCAGAATGAATATGATGTTTTAAAGCATCAATTTTATGTTTTGAGTTACAACCAATATTTCTCTTCCATTTCAATAAAGCCACCCTACAACCTTTCACTTTCTGATTAAGTTGAAAAAATGTTTTTAGAACCTTAAAGCAAACATTTCAAGCTACTTTCATAGTATCACTGATACCATCATAACGTAGCCACCTGTAATCAAACATAAATCTCCTCTTATGGTGAACTAAAGAAGGCTTAGTATCTAAAAGTAACATTGCATGATCAGAAGATTGAATGGGAAGATGTGAAATAATAGCAAGATCAAATTTAATCCTCCAAGAAGCAGAACATAAACCTGTGTCTAATCTTTCCTATATGAACAACTAGTCTTCCAAAAAGTTAGCACAAGTCCAAGGATAACAAATAAATCCTAAATCAACCAACTCATTACTCTGTAGAAAGTTCTTAAAATGTAAAAAAGACCCTTCAAATGTCTTTCTACCCCCTTTTTTCTGAATGACAAAGAATATCATTAAAGTCCCCAAGAAAAACCACCTCAGGACCCCATACCACCATTCTATCAGATAACCAATTAAATTGTTTTTCCAAATATCCAACTCACAACTAACATACACACAGACACACCACCACATCATTATTAAACTCATCCTGAAACTTGACTTCAATAGTACAATTAGACTTAAAAAAACCAAGAACAGAAAAATGATTATTCCAAAACAAAGCCAAACCACCAGATGTTCCAATAGAATCAACACAACAATAATTAGAAAAATTCAACTTTCTACGAACTTTTCCAGAAAATCCCAACCATGCTTAGTCTTAGAAAGGAATACTAGATCAGGAGAATGATCTAAATTCATATCCTTTAATTGTGGAATTGTCAAGGAACCTCCAATTCCTCGACAATTCCAGGTTAATATTTTCATTTATGAAGATGGGCCCATTTATGGTTAGAGCCCTCCACCTTTGATCTGTGAGAAGTAGAACTTACCTAAAACTTTATTTTCTTAGGTTGTGAAATTATGATTTATGCATCACTATGTTCGATGAAATATTGATTAGGTTTTTGCAAACGATGAACAAGTATTAAAAGAAAACCTTAATTATCCTAATCAACTCCTATACACTTGCAAGTAGGCTGTCTACGAGGTGAGTTTGTATATAGGATGAGTCAGGATCGTTCCAACGAGGACTATCCAAACAATTACTAGGTTCATGAGTTTATTTACTAGTTAAACAAAATAATTAAGGGTTTTTGACTAAATTTAAACCAAATTTAATTGCAAGAAATTGAAATAAAGACAAGAATATAAAATTCTAACCCTACGGAAAGCAATTAAAAATAATTAACTAAAACCCTAGTTCAATCTATCCTACTTGCAAGAATTTAATCAAGAACTAGAATTTAAATTAATCTACTCTATGAAAGCAATTAAAAAGGATAAAGTAAAACCCTAACTACTAAACTTATGGAAGCCATTCAAAAGTTAAAAGCAATAAAAGAAGAACGAGAATTAAAAAATAAGAAATTAATAAGAATGAAAATTAAATTGCATAAAATTAAGTCAAACTCAATAATTGAAGCAAGAACGAATGTTGAAGATCATCAAGTCTTCAATTCTTGACAAGAGAATGAAATTCTTAGCGTGAACAATTGAAAAGTCTACCCTAGGCTAAACTATTTCTCTACTATTAAAAACCTAAAAACTAATGATGGCTGATGATGATCTCTCTTTTCTCCCTTTCTTTAGATGTACTTGTAGGTGTTTTTAGGGTTTTGAGGCTTCGAGATGATAAATACACAATTTCCCATGCAACTAGGCCCATGGGAGGATGTTTCTTGCAAAATAAATCAAGTTTTGTAGCCCACCCGTCGATTGGCGCACATGCATTGCAATTTTCTCATGCATGTGCCATGGGCAAAGAGCTTTTGGAGCGGGGTCACATGTAGCTGCAATTTTGCGCGCATGTGCGCACCTAGTATACTCAGCTTCAACTTATCCTTGATTTTGATCATGATTCAGACCGAATTTGGTAACACTCAAAAAATAAAATTTGTAGCTCTATCTCTTATATTTCTAATACATCTTGAATCACCTCAATTGGACTTCTGACAAGAAATTTATGATCAATCTACCAAACTGTGCATCAGAAGAGCTCATCGCCAGTGCATATTTTCCAACTTTGCAATTTTGAATGTGATGCTTATAGAATCCTGGAAAACTTAAAACACAAAAGTTGTAGAAAACTTCCTTATGTTTCTAAATCATCCAAAATCACAGAAATTGGAGCTCGAACAAGAGAGTTATGCTTGATCTTCCAAACTGTATCCGATTTGCACCACGCTAGTGAATGTTTTCCTCAATATTGTGACCCATTTTAAGTTATTCTTCACTCAAAACCTACAAAACTCAAAATAAAATATTTTAGCTCATAATTAATCAATTATTACTCAAATTACATTAAAACGGAGGTAAACGACACATAAAAATGTGACATTTAAGATCTTATCACACTCACACATATCACACCTTGGCATTTCGTCTGCTTCGACGAAAGCCCTTACATGGCATCCTCACCTTCAAAAAAGGTTAAAGATTTCTCCTTGATATCAGTCAGTTCAACATTAATAGGAATAAAAGTATCAATAGTTTTCATTTTTCATCTGTAAGAGGGAGTTGATGAATAGGGGTATCATAAGGGATTTGAAAAGGTAAGGGATGGAATGGTAGAATTGGGTTTCTCTAATTCAAAATTAGACAAATATTGTTAACAATCTGATTTTAGTCTTGATGGGACACACAAACAGGAGAATTTGGAAGAGAGGGTGATTTAGACTCTGACAGCTTTAGCGCGGAAGAAAGAGTAAAGCATATTGGTGAAGGTAAATTGGCTTGGTAATAGTATTTCTTTTGCACATGTCTATCATATGACTCAATTCCTAAGGGTCCAGAATTAGATTGTGAACGCACACACGAGACCGTCTGAAGCTTGGGGAGAACCGGATTAGGATGGGTATTTTGGAATTGAACATTTTAAAATTTAAAGAATTCCCACCAAATTGATCAACCGCAGCAGCCACTGTGACTGTCTTTCCCATTTCAGGGGCTTCGCTGAAACTGTCACTGGACTGTAAAGTTCCACCGAAAAATCTGACCAATATTTATATCATCAACCATATTACTTACATCTTGGTGAATGTAGAAGAAGGTTGAACATTCACACTCTTAACGAACTCAACAAATGACTTAAATGTTGAAGGTTTTTTTACTAAAGAATTGAGGGTAGATGCTCGAAGGAATAACCCAAATTGATTATGCATCAAACAATCATGCCTCATATCCCCTTGTTTAGTTGAACAACCTTTCTCATTATGTCCAACCAATCCACAATCAAAAAAAAAAAAAAAAAAAGAAGAAAGATTCTGATACGTAAATGAAATCCATCGGGGCTTACCGAGATGCGTAACCATTAATCCCTCCTAAATAAAGCTTTTTTAAGATCAAATGTAATGAGAATTTTCATATGTCTACTGTCCCTACTACCTGTCTCTGGTATAAAAACATCATGGATTTCATCAAATATACTCGCTATCTTTCTTCCCACTGCAATAGTGAACCAGTCAAACGGAAAATTCCACAATTTAATCCAAAGATACTTGTTGTTATATCAGTGGAATTCTTAATTTCATCATCCATACCAGACTGCCATCTCTTTAATATAAAGAATTGATTGTTGAAGAACCAAGGTCCCCAAGCCAATATACGAATGATATACTTGATGGATCGTATCTTTTTTTACCCAATTTATATCTGACCCGTTTTGTTAATTCAACCCATATATGATCTGTATTGACCCGGATTGAGAGATTTGGTGTTGAATTAGAAATAGAATTTTTGCGTCTAACCAAATAATTTAAATCATTGAATTGGATCTCAATGATTTAGAATTCAATTCTGATTGACCTATCAAAAGTGGTACCCAGACAACAGAATTGGAAATGGAACCTCCAATTCCAATTCTATAGTCCCAATTTTGTGAAACCAAACACACCCTAAATGTATTCAAGATTCTTTTGAGCTAGAAATTTGTTATAATGACCAAGTAAATCATAAGTGACTAACAATATCGTACTCTATAAGAACAATTAGATCTCTGCATAAAACCATTCATTGTCATTTAATAGACATTTCACATACATTGTATATCATAGATGCTCGATACTTCAAGACTAAATTGACATTATTATCTTTCCAAAAGAATAGGAAATGAAAAGTTAAATAAGACTAACTTACTTTTTGATTAATTATATATCATTTTGGTCAATTTAGGAATTTGAAATATCAACAACTTGTAAAATATAATTTTTTGGTACTTACTAGTCAATATAACTACAAATGAAATACTACTATGTGATCAAATGAAATTCCTCTATATTCTCTCAATAATTCAGTAATGTACCAAACTTTCTATGAGACTCATAATTGTATTGTGTTCATACACTTCATATTCTCTAGATTTTACTCCCATAAATATAATCTTTGATATTAAAATTCCAAATGGTGAATAGACATTGAATCTTCATGAGTTAGTCATCGGTTATAAGGTTAATATATATATATATATATATATATATATTTTCGTTTTCGATGCAAGGAAACTAAAATTAAAAACTAAATCAAACTTTAGTTTAGTTAGTTAGTTAATTATTATTTTTTTAATTTTAGTTGTTCTTTTAACTATTATGCAAAATTAACTAGTTAATAAAGAATAAATACAAAACTAATATAAAACTAAGCCTAAAGCTAATAAAAGTAAAAACAATTCTAAAGTATGTGATGATGTAAAAATAATATGCTCACTAAAAATTATACACGTGGCTTCAGGCCTATATTCGCTATGGGCATTTTGATAATTTTACCCTCATAGTCTAGTAGGCTTAAATGGGTCAAATAAATACTTACAAATCCGTAGATCGACTCTACCCATTAGCCACAGGTATAAATATCGAAATGGCAAATCTAATTTGGGGCATTGATTTTTTCATTCTCATAAGCTCTGAATTCTCTCTAATTTTTCTTCTTGTTTAAAGTAATTAACTTGGGCGTTAGATCCTACCCTAGGTAGCATGACCCTGCATTCTTTTTTGTCAAGTGTTTCGAACACTAGTGCTAGTGAACAGGATCCTTTCCTAAGTGCTAGAATGAATTACGCTTTGACTTAGTGTTAAGCAAATTTTAGCATCAATAGCATGAATGAATAAAAATGCGAAAATGGTTACTAAAACCTAAAAGTAATACAAAATTAAATTTAGTTTATTTGTTATTATTTCTCAATAACCAATTAAAAATCACTTTTCTTGTTTAGTATTTATTTGGATTCACCAATCACCAAAATTTTGAACACAAAAAATAAATAAATTTGATTTGATCAATTTGTTCTGCACAACCGAACTGTAAATAGCCCATAAGATGAGAATAAGTTGCATCCATACAAGTGTCGTGATATATATATTTTTTAAATATTTTGTTTGTTTTTATAAATGTTTATCATATGTTTCCCTTTTGTTAACTCCAGAAGAATACAAAGTTAACCAATATTTGATAGTTATTAGAAAATTGCGAAACCAAGTTTTTAGATTCAAATGCAAAGATATAATTTCAAAATTCTTTAATCCGAAAATATGAATATCAAAATATTATTCCAATATTGTTAATTGCTTTTTTATTCTTTTTAGGTAACTGCATGAGAATTCATATTTTTTCTTACATTTATTGTAGTTCTTAGGTGTACTAGATACATATATTTGATGAAATGATTATATCTTTCTTAACATGATAAAAATATTGATTGTTTTTTCTTTTAGTGACAAACACGGAAAATACAAAATTTGAATATTTTGATTTTTTTTACTACTTTTGGGATTAAGAATATGTTGAATTTTTTATTTTTATTTTTATTTTTTTAATATTCGAGGAATTGTAATGAGATGTTGATTTGATTTCTATTTTTGATTGAGGAAAAAAGCCTATATTTTGTCATATCAGATAAGCTGATCACCATGTAACTCAAGTAACAGTTTATATGCTTTCCGTTATCTCAAATAAAAAAATGAAATCAGTACATTTAAGTAGTTGATGCATTTGTTGGTAAACCATCTAGATGTGAATTAGTATAATATTTCATTTGGAAGGCCTATTGCATTTTAAATATAGATTTCAAGCCTTTTCTTTTCATTATCCTTAGTGTTTTTTTAATAAAATATTAAAGAATCTTTTCATTTTTTTAATGGTTAATATACATATTTTAAGGACTTGAGAAAGGATGTTTACTACTTCATTTGCTAGCTAATAAACATATCATATCAGCCTTCCGTAATAAGTTATCATGTCAATCATTATCCTAATTCTTGTTACCTAGTTTTCTTGGCTCAATTAGATGTGTATATTAATTTCTTTGGATTTTATGTAACGTTTCAAAAATGTTTAATAAAAACTTAGTAAAAATGTATTATATCTTTATGTTCTTATCATGAATAAGTTCATCTCAAATTCTTATATCTTAATTTTTTAACCAATTTGTAGCATCATTGTGGTAAAGTACTATATATAAAAGACTTGCATGTTGTTGTATAATATAATAATACACAATACTCATCACACACATATGGATTAATCAATGAACCCACTTTAAACAACATGAGTTTTGGAAGGCTATGACTAAACATTAACCTAGTTCGGTCACCTGTAATCACATTTTTTTTACATAATTTCATTAGGACTACAGTTTGCATTTAATATATTTTGTGCAATTATATCTATTTTCCAATTAATGGGATATGATTATTCAAATTTTAATATAATTTTGTCAAGAATTTTATTATTTGAAAATGTCAGTCATAATGGTCACGAAGTTAATGTTTGAATATCCCATTAGTAATTTCCAAAAAAAAAAAAAAAAACACAACAAGCTCCTATAATTTTGTATAAACATGCCATATAGCGATTTCATTTTAAAAGGATACAGTATTGACACAATAATGTAATTACTGTCGCGCACACATCACATAAATTTCTTAATTATATATATATAACTATATATATATATATAATAGATATGTGTGTGTACATTTATGTGTATGTATGTGTCTATGTATGTATGTATATATATATATATGTGTATACACATACATACTGATACATAAATGTACACACACATATCTATATATATATATATATATTATATACTTACATATATATACAAATATGTTTACACGTATACACATATATATATATATATATATGTATATATAAACACACACATATATATAGACATATGTGTACACACACATATACATCTATACAGATATATATGTGTACATATACACATATTTATATATATATGTATAGATATATGTGTGTGCGTGCGCGCGCATGCGTGGGAGCATGCGGCTGCGTGTATAGATATATGTGTGTGTGTGTGTGTATATATATATATATATATATATATGTATAGATCTATATGCATACTTATAGATATATATGCATGTGTGTATATATATGTATGTACAAAGATCTATATGCATACTTATAGATATATATGCATGTGTGTATATATATGTATGTACAAATATATATATATATATATATCTATATATATATATATATTTGCACAGAAATATCTACATTATTTTCAATTAACTTGTGGTTTATATTCAACATAAAACCAATTGCAAAATTTCATATAACACATATATGTTTTATAAAATCATAATAAGAATCTTGAATCTGTTTTTGCTGTTCTTTGGAATAATATGAGAAAAACAATTTTCTAAAAGATAAATATTTTTCTTGTTTAAAATCTTCAATAGCTCTTTTTGAGATTTCTTTTAATTGTTCTTGTGAAAGAGTTTGATTAGATATCATATTAATATTGTATGATGTTGTAGAGGGTGGATGTTGTACGTTATAACCAAGGCCTATTTCTGATCCTACATCTGGTTCATATTGGGTTTGTAGTGGTGTTTCTGAATAAATTCCATGCATAGTTTGATTTTAATCATATATTCCTTCAAGTTTTAAATTAATATTTGTCCTAAGAGATCTAGATCTATTTATTCCAGGATGAGATTCAGGAATTGATGAAATAGAATTTCTATGAAAAGATATAGAAACACTACCTGTTGAAGATTCTTCTATTTCTTTTAACTATGGTTGGTTTAAGTTCTTTTGGTATGGATGGACTAGTTAACCTTTCAAATATCCATTGTTTAGGTATATCTACTTGATTCCAATTTATTATTTGAGGTAATTCTATATTTGATCTAGTTAAATTTGTTTCTATAAGAGGAGTACAACGAAGTTGATTTGTCATATTTCCTTTAATTGAAAAAGATGCTAATCCAGGACTTAAAGTATTCATCAACTTATAAAATATTCTATATGTAATATTAATATTTTCAGATCCAGGTTTCATATCATATCCTTTAGTATTTATATTTAAAGTAAGAGTAAATAAATTTTTATCTGTTAAAGAATATGAGAAATTTGGAAAATTATTAAAATAAATAGGACCATTACAAAGAGAAGTTTCTACTAAACCAAGTAAAGAATCTATAAATTTATTAAGTTTTGCATCTCTTAGTGCTATGCAAACTGATGTATTAAGACCTTGTCTATTTAATGGTTGTAAGGCTATTTGGACTATAGCCTATGTGCATATATTTAAATTTTTTATCAAGTATTTCTTCTATGTCTTTGGGTTTAATTAATTGTAAATGTTCAAAATTATTACCTATAGGAATGGTTTTTTTTCCACAGATTTTATCTTATATTTAGTATGAAATTTGAATTTGTTAACAAAATCTACTTTATATATTTCAGATTTTTGTTTCTTTGGTAAGCTCCAATTTTCTTTCATTTGGTCTTGTTTATATCAAATTCAATTATTTCTTTATTCATTCATATACTCATAATATGTGATAAGATAAATTACTATTATCCGACATGGATAATGAAATTAATTTTTACTCAGATGACCTTAAAGAATTAATATTATTTAAATCAAATCATGTTAAATGTTCAAACTGTTTTCAAGATTCTAATCTTATTGAACAATATTCTTTTAATGACGAAAATGTTTTATACAATTCTTCACGTATTGATTAATTATTAAATAATAAAAATTTAATAACATGAATTGCTCGACTATCAACGTTTCATCAACGGGTTAGTATACTGGATTTACTCCTTATGCCCTTTTCTCAGGCTTATGGATCCTAGTTTTCACAATCCTCAGCGACTTGGGTGTCGACCCACAAATCACGTTCTTAAATTTTAATTAATTTAATAACATCTTGTTGTGAAGATTTAATATAAAATATTTTAATCTTAAAAGAATAAGTCTTATTGATTAGATCTGAAATATATTTCAACTCTTAAAATGATAAGAATTAAATAATATTAATCCTTTAAGAACAAATTACTCTTCTATAGCTCTGATACCAAATAGACATATATGCATGTACATATATATATATAGATATATCTTTATGTCTATGCATATATGTGTAGATATATATATATACATATATATATATATATATGTATATATATATATATATACATATATATATGTGTAGCTATATATATATACATATATATGTATATATATATATGTATACATACATATATATGTATGTATATATACATATCTATGTATTGTGTATACATATATATGTATACATACATATATATGTATGTATACATATATATGTATATATGTATGTGTATGTATATACATATATATGTATACATACATACATACATATATATGTATGTGTATGTATATACATATATATGTATACATACATATATATGTATGTGTATGTATATGTATACATATATGTATGTGTATGTATATACATACATATATATGTATGTGTATGTATATACATATATATGTATGTGTATGTATATACATACATATATATGTATGTGTATGTATACACATATATATGTATGTATACATATATATGTATATGTATACATATATATGTATGTATACATATATATGTATACATACATATATATGTATGTATACATATATATGTATACATACATATATATGTATGTATATGTATATATGTATACATACATAAATATGTATGTATACATATATATGTATACATACATATATATGTATGTATATGTATATATGTATACATATATATACATATATATATGTGTATATATATATATACATATATATGTATATATATATATATGTATATGTATATATGTATACATACATATATATATGTGTAGATATATATATATATACATATATATGTATATATATATATGTATACATATATATATGTGTAGATATATATATATATACATATATATGTATATATATATATGTATACATACATATCTATGTATGTATACATATATGTGTAGATATATATATATACATATATATGTATATATATATATGTATACATACATATCTATGTATGTATACATATATATGTATACATACATATATATACACATATATGTATATATGTATACATACATATATATGTATATATATGTATATATGTATACATACATATATATATACATACATATATATATGTATATATATATACATACATATATATATACATACATATATGTATGTATATATATATACATACATATATGTATGTATATATATATTGTGTATACATATATATACGTAAATATATATATGTATACATATATATATATATATACATATACATTATACATATATATATATATATGTAAATATATACATATATATATATATATATTTACATATATATGTATATGTATACATAAATAGGTATATTATATATTTACATATATAGTATATGTTTACATAAAGAGGTATGTATATACATATATATATATATATATGTATATATATGTATATATATGTATATATATGTATATGTATATATATATATATATACATATACATATATATACATACATATACATATATATATATATATATGTATACCTCTTTATGTATACATATATATATATACATATACATATATATATATATATATGTATACCTATTTATGTATACATATACATATAAATATACCTCTTTATGTATACATATACATATATACATATACATATATATATATATGTAAATATATATATATACATATATATATACACATACTACATATATATGTATATATGTGTGTATATACCTATATACATATGTGTCTGCGTGTTTATATTTACACACACATATATACATAGACAAATATCTATATACTTACATATAGATAAATATATGTGTGTGTAGATATATGTATATGTATATATAGATAAGTATATATGCACACACAAATATATATATATTTTTTGCTAACCACCGAACCCTTAGTTAGAGAGCGCCACTTTGATTTTATTATTATGAAATAAAATGAGGTTCATTTGGAGGGGCACATAGGGATAAAAACCTACACTAGGAAGGAAATTCCAAAGTTATAGACCCTTTGGAATTTTAGCAAAATAATTAAGTTCTAATTCTAACATTCTTTCAACCTGACTTATGTAGGTGAATAATAGAAGAGACCAATCTACTAATGGAAAATTGATCAGAGTAAAAATTAGATTTTGTGGCATAGCTTAGATTAGCCAAGGCATCAGCTTCCTTATTACCTTTTCTGAATGCATGCTGAGACTATTTCATTGCATAATTGGTAGCAATGCTGCAGAATAAGGAAGATATGCCGTGAAGCCTTGAAGTCTTTGTTCAGAATTTGAACCAACAGGAAAGAATCTATCTCAGTCACTATGGTAATGTAACCCTTTTGGTAGCAAAGCTTGTGACCATCTCTTAAAGCATAAACTTCAGCTTCCAAGCTAGATGTAATGTGTTGATAATATGATAAGAAACTAGTTATAAAATCTCCATTTGAATTCCTAATCAAACCACTACCAGTAGATTCTCCTTGAGTATTCCATCGAGCACCATCTGTGTTGAGTTTAACAAAGTTGATAGGAGGCCTTTTCCATTCAACTATGATAACCTTTGAAGAAGTAGGCTGAGTTGTTGGAGTGGACCATCCAATTGGAGTAGCATTCCATCCTTGGGAGCTATAAGAACAAGGGAAAAGTGTAGAAATTAAACGCAGCATAGTCTGAACTCCACAGATAGCAGATAGATGATTCCCATAGTATTTAATAAAGCTTCAAACATCTAGTCTTCCATAGTTGCCAACAAATTAAAATAGGGAGAATTTGATGAAGGATGCCTTCTAAAGACCTATGACTTGAGTCCATCTACCAAGAGTTAAGAAACTGTTTCAAGGATCTATTAGAATAACCAGTGAAAAAAATACGTTGAAAATAATTCCATGCCTTCTTAGCAATATGGCAGAAAAGAAAAAGGTTTTCTATGGTTTTCTTAGCCTCGCTGAATTGACATTTGAAGACTACTGCCACTCCTTTTTTCCTTATTTGGTCATCTGTGCAAAAAGCATCATTGAGCAGTCCCCACATGAAGATAGAAACTTTAAGAGGAATC